>PVJO010009139.1:0-71160 GCA_004026905.1 Hystrix cristata
ATAGCATTTCCTGAAAGAAATAGAGAAAAAAAGACTTTGCAAACATCCAGTTAATATGAAGTTCAGTTTTTCCCACTTTAAAAAATAAGTTATTCAGGTCACCAAACACTTCATTGGAGGTGAAGTAATTTCAGTATACATGCTTGATAGTCAGTCCTAATTTTAGTATATCCCTAGGGGTGTAAATGCTTTATCAAGACTTTCATAGTGCTAATAAATAATTTTAGCTTTCTCAAAGCATATAAGAAAGATACATTATAATCTAAATATGGGTGTGAGTGAAAGATCAACTAGCACAAGAATGTTAAATTAATAATTATTATAACTCTGGAAAATTCCCTTTACCATGCAAAGGGAAAGCATCAGATACACACACACGAAAGTACTGAAAATTAAATTCATTTTTGTAGTCAGCTAATATTATTTCCATGAACCAAACTGTGTTAAATTTCACTAAGTGAAAAAGTTCACTACAAGCAGTTTAGTGTGTAGAAACCAGAATAAACTAATTCAATCAGTTACTTCAAAGGGACAATTTTGGTTTTTTTTTGCATAAAATAAAGTATTGAGATTTTGTTTTGTAATTTTTCCATGTGATAAAATTGATAATAATGATACTGAAATTTAAAAAATGTAGTATGTTTTTGACTACATTGTACTTCATACTGTGATTATTTTTGCTCACAGCTATACTTTATATTATTTTCTTCATCTTATAATGTGTGATCGAAAATATGGTGGATGTTTGCATTAAAGTAACTATTACAGTAAAAGACACATTATCCTTAATCCCCTTCCAAATGCTCCCTCTTTTTTTTTAAACGTAACTAATCCTTCATTCTTGCCACTTGCTGGAGCAGTTCTGAAGATCCTTTTTCCTGAGTGTCTTTCTTCCAGCTGTTGTGGCCGCCTCAATGTCCTGATTTAATACTAATCATTTAACTTCCACGGTCATTTTGACTTGGGTAAGAGACAGAAGGCACTAGGAGCCAGATTCAGTGAGCAAGGACCAGACAGCTACTCTCTTAGATGGCGTTTGGGAGCCTCATTCACCACAGTTTTAATTATACCTGGTACAAACACTGACGCAGCTTCAGAAAATGGCAAGAACTATGCGATAAATGTTTGAAGCAAGCAGACATATTTCGAGGAGAATTAATTGCCATCTGTCTTTTACTATAATTTTTTTTAAACTTAAAATACATATATTTTGATTGGAACTTATTCAGATGAGAGAAGTGAGACATAGACCTGGCCTTGTCCATGGCTATATATGTACAATCGAAGCATCCAGAATTTGAATTGTGGCCATTTAAAACCACTACTGCATGCTGAACATAGACTAATGGGGCAGAAAGTCAACATGGAAACAAAGTTTGGTCATTCACTACTATGAAAATTAAAAGCATGTGCTGAACAGTTATATGTGAACACATTCAGAAAAACTACTTAGGACTATAATGACCAAATATTGGAAACAATGTACACGTTATCAACAGAAGAACATATTGTGGCATATCCACACAACACACTAATATGAAATGTTTACTACATACAATATGGGAATACCTTAGAATTGCTTGATTGAATGAAGAACAAAAAGAAAAGATTGTCCATTTTTATTACACTTTCGTAAATGTCTAATGTGACAATTCACAAATGATAGCATGAGTCTGACCAGTGTTGTGCTAGATAGTTGTATTAACTGGGCTGTAAGAAACTTGAGGATGTGAAAGAAATATTTGTTGTCTTGAGTAATATCATGGATGAATATGTTAAAAATATGTCAGAAATCAGCAAAATGTTTAATTTAGACACAGGCACTTTATTGTACATAAACCTCGTTAAAATTTTAAAATATTAAAGAATGTATATTTATGCAAGATAAAATTTGTGATGTATGTAAAACTCAAAAAATTCTCTTGCTTTATCAAAATGTTCAATAGATGAGAATAACAAGATGTCTGGAGGAACTCACACATTCCATGGTTACTGTGGTGAAATAATTAGATCTTTGTTTCATAAAGAGAGAATCAAGTTTAAATTCTAAATGTCACCTCTTCATAGCAGAGGAACTGTACGAATCCACTGCTTGCTGCGGCAGCAGTACGTCCTGACACTTTGGCTCACTCTGAGGGTCTGGAGTCCTTCAGCAGTGTAGTCCAGGGCACAGGCAAGTTCCACAAGCTTTTGCCTAAGTTGCTAGTAATTGAGTGTATGTCTGCCAACTTATTCAAGGGAAATCAGAGTGAAAGGCAACATTGTTACTAAGTATCAATCCAAGTAGAAGGACTGGAATGACAAATGCGAGCTAGGTCTAACTGTTAGGAATGAAGGTAACATTAAAGTGCAATTAATAGTGAAAAATGATGACAAGATAAGTAAGAGCATCATCTAATGCAAGGCTACAAATGAACCTGGTCAAAATAATAGTAAGTTACTAATAGTTTAATTGAGAGACAAGGAGAGAGAAAAAGAAGCCGATGATCCTAAATTGCTATAGGCCCTAAACAGTAATATATTCAGTGGACACCTCACTCCAGAGTTAATGCTTTACCTGATCTGTACGGGGGCGGGGCACAAATGAAAATACATGCAAATGGCAAATGACAAATAGGCAAATGAAATACATGCTGATGGGCTTGATATCAAAATATGCTAAAGATGTATTTTAGAAGTAGAGGTAGTCAAACATTACAATTTGAGATGTGAGAGGAAATAGTGGGGTAAGGTTTCATAGGCAAAAGGAATATTCAATTTTTACATTTCAAATTTATTTTGTAGCTAAAGAGAACACTGATTTAAAGCAGAAAAAATGACTCGCTTGTATTGTAATACTAGTACTTTTTTTGTAGTTGGGAAAAGCATTTGCTGGGGGACTCCTGGCCATGTAGCATTGTATAATACTACTAAAAACCAGTTTATTAGGTGCCAGAACCCAAGATACCATGAGACCAAGAACTGTGGTGGTGGAGCTGGTCATTATATAAAGTTGACTATAAAGAATGTAATGATATCTGAAAAGAGCATAAAATATGCTAGAATAGTCCATATTGCTTCTCCATAAGTGTGAGTACAGGAAATAGTGAAGAGAAGTGTATTTCATATTTGTCTGGTTCAATTCCACCACTCTATAAATAAGGTATGAGGAGATACATACACCTTAGTTATATATTTTCCATAATTCAAGAAAATTATCAGGACTACAGAAACAGAGTTAGGAGCCTCAGAGATAATGACAAAACCAGAAAACAGATAAAAGAGTCATAAAAAGGAAAGGAACCATTTTAGGGTAAGAGGGGAAGAAGAAAGAGAAACAAGGTATGGACTGAGAATAAGTGTTCACAAAAAAGAAAATTATATAGGGCTAATTCATCATAAGTAAAATATGAGAATGTTTCAGAAAGGGTGGTAAAATTAATTTCAAATGTACAAAGAACAAGTAAAACATAAAGGTTGAAATAATGTACCATATTAAGCAAAATTTAGTGGCAAAAATGCTAATTTCAAAGTTTCCATATAAATTTTAGAAAGAGTTTAGTCAATTGCTTGCAAAGAGAGCAGATCTAATACAGGACATTTACGAGTTACCACATTCACCCACAAGTCAAATGCAGGAGAGTCCAAAATGCCTGTCTGCCGGAGAAAGACCCGAAAGATCCAATCAAGGGCTGGGAGCCCACAGCACTGTCCCGTATAAGTCGGTGTCTGCACTAAAAGGCTGAAGAATCCATACTGCAGCCAGGATATGATGCTCAAGGTGGAGATGACCAGAGCTCCCCTGAAGAAAACAGCACTTATCACCAGGGGGCGACGACAAGGGGACCCCAGCTCCTCTGACAATGAGAACAGCTGAGAAGGGAAACCAGCCGCAACATAGTTTCTCCTGGGGAGTCTGCTGCTTGCTGTCTTGTGGTTGGTTCTCTATACTGTGTCGACAGTAAACCTCAGGTGGATCTTCTACGCCCAGAACCACAACGACTCAGTTCAGCTGGGTGATCCTGCTTAAGACAACTATGATCAGTCCACCGTAGCGAGCCAAATTCCTCATCAATGCCTCCCGCGTAAATAACCTCCGCGGTCTACTTTACTGAACATTCTCTGGCGTTAGGCTTTAAATGTCCTTTTTAAAAGTTCTCAAACTAATAGGAGTGTGTATCAGGAAAATTCGTGATAAAATTCACGATAAGCTGCATGCGAATAATTTTCAATTCGCTTTTCCCCTTAAATTTGAATAAATTGTGAGGGTATACTAATAATGGAAATGGCCTTATTATTCTTAAGTCTAGTTAATAATGAAAAATTAAGTTTTAAGTATAGGCTAATTCTGGAAGAGTCTGTGATCTGAAGAAACAAAGTCAAATATACACAGAATGTGGTGCAGAGTAGGCATCAGAATGTTGCTTGACTAGAAGGCTAATTTATAAACGCATCAAGGATTTATTTGAAATCGAGCATTTACCCTCTGTGAGTACACAAGCCAACCTGCACTATTTTAATTCCATTTGGTGACATGTTTGAATGGAATTTGAATCAGTTTATCCAAGATTAGCATCACATGTGTGCCCAGCTTCAGCATCAGAAGTCTCGTCAACAAAGTGGTGAAAACAATTCAAAAAACAAAGAAAAAAAGATAAAAATCAAATCAGAAATAAGTAGATACGTTTAAAATAATCATAAAAAAGATTTCATAATTTTATTATTGTGGAAAAGAGATTTAAACATATTCTAACCCATATAACATCCTAGACTTGTTCGTAACAATTCTTACAAAAATCAGGAAAGTAAACCAAATAGAGCTCTTAAAATTTTTAGAACTGATTATATCATTGCAAATATTTTATTGTTTTATATGATTTTTTTTTACATTTTATTAGACCTTCTTATATATGATCTCATTTGCTTCTAATTACTGTTTAGTAATTAAAGCATCACCTTTTGGTGTTATGAGTCAAGAAATTGAAGTTCCCGGATTCTAGGGAATTGATTAAAATCATTATTTTGAATGTCTTGTTGAAAATTACATAAAGATAAGGCCATACACATTACCAATATATCCTCTCAATTTATTCAAATTTAAGGAAAAAAAGAAAGTAAGCAAAAACTATATTAGCATACAGCTCATCATAAATTTTCCCAGTGCATACTCCTATTAGTTTAATGACTTTTAAAATGGGCATTTAAAGCAAGACACAAAAGCACATGCATTGAAGTAGACCATGGAGGAGTTATTCTGGGGGGAGTGTATGGATGATAAATTGTGCTCACTATGTATAAAATTTCTGCTGAGGCTTTGAAATCCTGTGTGCAATTAGTTTTTAGAGGGATTTGCAAAATCATCCTTTGCCTTTCTCTTGTGTGTGCTTTGCTACATGTGCCCTTCATTTATTGATTTAATATTTAAAATTAGGAAATTATATATACATGTTTAAATGAATGAAACATTGCTTTAAATATTAGAATAAATTTTCTTGAGTATGGTTCGTATTTCAATTATATTATACCTTGTGCATTTAGTATGATGCCATTGAAAGACTAGAATTGCTACTTAGGTTTTCCCTTTCTAGAGGCCATTTGTAGCTTTTCCTTATGTGATTTTTAAATTGATTATGAAATAAATTTTTGGCACCCTTACAAGCTGTGACTGGTAGTGCATGTGAGTTAAAACAAGTGGAAGACAGTATGTGAATTTAAAATTCAAAAATTATAGCATGTATGCATATTTATAGTGTCTTATAGCCCCTGCTTGTGTACACAGGACTCCCAAATTGGGGTTTTGTTTTATTTGTATTTTTTTATTTATTTAATTTCTTTTGAGATACAGCCTCACTAAGTAGTTTGGACTGGACTTGAGCTCATTGTATAGCCCAGGCTGGCTCCCAACTCATGTTGATCCTCTTGCCTCAGCTTCCCAAGTGTTGGGATTATAAGTTCATGCCCTAGATGCAAATCAAGTCCTTCAAAACTCTCTGAGAGCTAAGTGTCTGTAAAAAATCTTCAGACTCTCAATGTGACTGAAAATAATAACATTACCCCACTTTTACAACTCCTATGTTATATAGTATTCCAGAGACATATGTTTTCACAGTTCACAAAATATTTCCACAGATATTTGCTTGGACTCTGATAAAATCCTGAGATTTAGACGAGTCAGGCCTCTCAAACCTTGGGGCAACATTCTTTACTGCAGATCTGCATCTTCTCCAGAAAGATAATGTGGCTATTTAGCAATAGCAAAAAATTAGAAAAGTAAAAGCATAGGATGACTTATTTCTAAGCCCAAAGTTTGGCTTAGTTAAAATATGTTGGAGAAAAGATTATTTCCTTTGTCTAAAGCAGTGACCCTTTTTCCAAATATTTAGAGAGGACAACTCAATTCGGCACCTATAAAATAATTGCCATCAAGATAGTTATGAAAATTCAATAAAATTTTTTCACACAATAACCTGCACAAAATGAATCCCTGCACATGCTAATTACTCTCTTCCACTAAACTCCAAGAGACCTCAAATGTACAATAGGAATGACTTCATGATCAAGAAACTTAAATTAATATTCTGCAAAGGACTATAACAAAAAGATATTGAGCTTTCACTGCAGTTAAAACGTTAACGATTCTACCCCCAGTACTACTGATAGTAGTATATTATTATCAGAGGAAATAATGGTAATAATAACAATGATGGCCAATGATCTCTTTTAGTGCTTATTGTGTATGATATTAGCTGTTCTCATTTTCACAATGATGTGATGAGGTAAGCGTTCTTACTATTCTATTTTGGTGATAAAGAAGCTAAAGGGCAACATTAACTCAAGTTCGAATTTCTGGTAAGTAGGTGAACTGAATTTCGAACCCAGGAATTTCCCCTTCAGGTTTGCTTCCTCAGAATTTTTCTATACATTGTAGTAATTTATAGAAGCTGTACAGTAGTTACGCTGCTGATTTTTAAAGATTAATTTTTGTATTGTCGAATATAGAAAACAGCTACTCCCATTTTTACTTAATACAATATAAAGATCTTATGTTTTGAAGGACAAAAATGCTAAAATTTACAAATAATTTCAGATGGATAAAAATATACCTTCAAAATGTCTTGTGTAGTGAACATTTGAAAAAGTCTAAATATCATTTAGCATAAAAACTAGATATAAAAATTCAGTAAGTGTGAGATATTTTGCAATTTTGTAAAGGACATAAAATTAACACAATAATTCAAAATTCCGTAGAGTGATTCACTTTCTGAATTCTTCATTTGTTACAACAAAACTATTTTCCATGTGTTTCAGGACACATAGTCAATTTTTTTCTTGATAATATTAATAGATCAGCTCACTGCAAAGAAAAATTCAACTGACCTTAAGCCCTTCTCTCTCCTTAGTCATTCTTGTACTTATGGTTCCTGCTGACAACAGAAAATAATAAAATCTCGTGAATTATTAAACCAAAGGTTCATTCTTAACATTAATGAAACATGAAAGTACAAGTCGTGTTGTGAAGAAAATTAATGTGATAATTTGGTTTGCACTATATTTTCACACAATAACAAACATAGGATTAACATAAATAAATATGGTATTACAAATATTAGGGTTTTTGTTTATTGGGCTCTTAACAATTTCACGTTTGCTATACAAAAAATACATTTTAACATAAATAAAAACAAAAAGTAAAAATAGTCTGTCCCAGGAAGCTATTAATCTTATACTAGAGAGTATAAAATAATCAACTTTAGTAACGTTTTTTTCTTTTGGGAATTGCTTTATCTAGTACTGCTCCAAATATTTGTTTTGCATTCGTTGAGTATCAACATTTGCATCTTTATTTACAGACATGTTTGTCATAATGTAAGTTTATGCATTTTCCACGGCTTGCATTTTTACCCAATCAATATGAAACAACCCAAAATTTGAATTTTAAATTCACATGTTGCCTTCCAGTTGTTTGAACTCATGGGCACGGCCATTCACAGCTTTAAGGATGCCAAGAATTCATTTCATCATCAATTTAAAAATCGCAAGTAAGAAAAAGTGATGCATGTTTCCTTTTTCTGCAAAATTCCTTTTAAATTATGCAAACTATACATGACATCATAACTGTGTTTAAATGTCAGTAACAGGCTGGCAGGCTGCGGGGAGAAAGGAAGCCTGCTCCACTGTTAGTGGGAGTGCGGACTATGAGACTGCTATGGAAATCAGCATGGAGATTCCTCGGAAAACTAAAAGCAGAGGTTGCATTTGACCCGGCTATGCCTTGAGTATTACACCAGAGCAACGTATGCACACCCATGTATTTAGCAGCACAGTTCGTAATAGTTAAATCTTGGGAACAGCCTGAATGCCCATTAACTGGGGAATGGATAAAGAAGATGTGGTGCTTTTCACAATGGAGAACTACTTCCTCATAAAGAAGGATAAACTTGAGACATTTCTAGGTAAATGGATGCACCTGGAGACCATATTCTAAAGTGAATTAAATCAGATACAGATTCAAGTGTTGCATGATTTCTCTGGTGTGAGAAACCTAAAGTGTAAATAAAGCACAAAATGTATAATAGATATTGTGAACTAGGAAGAAAATGTTCAGAAGGAAATGGAACTAGAGAGGAAGGAGGGAGAAAGGAAGGAGAGAAAAAAGGGGGGAAAAAAGGAAAAAATGGAAACAAAGCTTTTATAAATAAGGAGGGGAGGAAGGGCTGAAGGGTGGGAAGGGAATTGGGAAAAGAAGAAGGCAAGATATACCATGTACAGGTACAAATTCCATATGATGAATGTTATTATTATGCATATCTAAATTATACCAATAAAATTAATTTAAAGAGAATAGAAAATATTCTTTAAATGAATGGTTATACCAGCTAAATTCGATGCTCTCCACTCTACCCATTAAAATATTTATAGTTAAATATAATTTAAATGCCTAGGATACTACAAGTAAAACACATAAATGTACATATTTTATTTATGTATAAGTATAGAATAAATACAACGATTATAATGTTTGTACCTAGTTACATTTTATATGAACTCTTTTAATTTCTCTAAAGCTTAAAGATTTTTGTTAATTGGTTTTCTTTCTTATATCTGTGCTAAACTTTGGTGGGGGGAAATCAATTGACTATCAAGCAGAAATGTTGCTCTTTGTAGTAGAAACAAGACTTTATCATGTATTATTTGCTCTTCAAAACAAGTCTGTTGTACCAAACATGAGTTTCTCTTTTACATATGGAATGATCCCCAGGAGAAAACAAAGAATGTCCCCTAACGAGCATTTAATTGAATTTAACAGGTTAGTTAATTTTGAAGTGGTGGTGAGGTTTTCCCTGGTAATAGCTGATGTGTGGTATGGAGGGTCAAATGTTGAATTAGAAGCCCACAGGACCTGGCACTAGAGAGACCCTGATGCTGACCCCCAGAACGTTAGGTCCACTTGAGAAATTTGAGTTGCAGTTCCCCGCAACTTCGAATTCTGTTGAACTTCATGAACTAGAAAGCAATAACATCGGTATATAATCAATTTTTATAAGACTTTTTGTGTTTTAGACCATTAAAAATCATCATGCCCATATATAAGTAACAATTATTACTTTATAGCACCAACTATCTACCCAGGGTTTGAGTTTTCAATTGTCTGTCAAAGTTCTGAAAACCAAATCCAAATCACATCTTTACGTTAGTTCTCTCTCTTTCTCTTCATATCTCTCTTTCTCTGTTTGTTGCCTCCCTAATACTTCATTTGCTAAGGCCTCCAGTTTGCCTGTTCAAAGAGCTTTCCACTCTCTAGATGTTGCTGACGGCCTCACTTTCTTACAGCACAGTCAGCTATGAACTCAATGGATGCTGCCCTGAGGAGTATACCATCCCTGTCATCCAGTTGCGTTCCCAAAGCCCCACTGCTGAGTACACGAGACTTCGGCTGGACATTTTGGACCTGAACTATCGCATCCCTGTAAGTGTATTTCTAATTATGGTATAGGATTTTTTATGTTTATCAAATTGGTGCTACTATTCATTTTCAAAGAATAAAAATTCTACAACCTAAATTGCAAAGAGTGGTTGTAGTGGCCAAGCTGTGACAACTTATATATTCACAGGACTTTTGTCCTGTGAGTATGTAAGTACATTCTGTTTTATTTCTCTTTAGAGGTTATGGAAACGTAGAATGATTATATAAAACATAAAGATCACAACACCTGTACAATTATGAAAGTGACTGTTAAATTAGAAGATACATTTAGGATATGTAAGCTTTGACTTTAGTGTAATGATATAAAATTTGTGAGTCATTTAATCAATGTGTTTATATATAAATTGGAGGATGTCATAAATGAGAAATCAGTATTTTTTTGGGTAGAGGTTGAAGAAAAATTTAAGAAATCAACAAAACTCCAAGAGCTAATGAGAAATTTAAACAATTCCCCATGGAAGACTATGTTTCCAAGAATGAATGCTGTTTAAAAGCAGGAGACTATATCTTCTGTGCATAAAACATCTTCAAGAGACCACACACAAGCCTAGGACCAGTGCTCAGAGGTCCTTGGCGGCTTTGGAAAGAAAGCAATATATATAAAATTGTAGGCACCAAATTAACTGAGAAAAATTTCTTTTGTTTCAAAATTATAGATTTAAATCTCTGTATTAATAAATTTCAGTAAGGAGAGCCTGTGCATTTGTGTGGCTGTCCTAAATTGAGAGTAAGTTACATTATTTTCCCATCTTTAAAGTACTGTGCAGCCTGTTTGTCCACATGATTTATTGTGTCATCTGAGACTTTCTGAGAACAAAATTAATGTTAACCACACAGCATATTATAGCAATGAAAATAAGTCTAAATTCTCCCAGGCAAACTAACATTTATGAGTTTGCTATTACAATGTACTAAATGTTCAGCCCCAAATTTATGTGCCGCAATCCTAACCCCCAATATGATGGTATGAAGAAATAGGGTTTTGGGAATGGCATTGGGCCATGAAGATGAATCCACGTAGCACAGAGTAGAAGGTAAATTGTAGTAAATGCAATTTTAAAATAACAGATAAGTCCTTGTAAAAGTCCAGTAGAAATAAGTATCACTTTAGGGAAAAAGGTTGCAAATTTATTTTGTTAAACATCAGGTAGTAAAAGTTTTAAGATTTGTGAGCCCAGCAGCAAAATGAAGATTATTATGTAGGTACTTATATATCAATTGAAAGAAATTCTCAAATGTATCATTGTTGAAATTGAAAGGCATAATTCTGTTAGTCACATGGGCTATCATAACAAAATACCACTGACTGGTTGACTTAAACAGTAGAAATTGCAGTTCTCCCTACAGTTATGGAGGTTAGAAATCTAAGAAGAAGGCACAGAATTTTTTTCTTCTCAGGCCTCTGTCTTTGGCTGGCAGGTGGCTGCTTTCACCGTGTCTGTATCCACCTTGGAGTCTTTCTCTCTTCTTACAAAGTTGGAAGTCCTACTGATATATAACCCTATTCTCACAATCTCATCCAACCTAAACTCTTTAAAGGCCCATTTCCAAATACAGTTACTTTGCTCTTTTAGGACCGCAACATATGAATTTTGGGGCAATGCAGTTCAATATATAACCATACCAAAAATAGTAACTGAGTAAAAATTTCATAATACGATCCTGCTAATGAGAAGAGGTTGTTTTGAGGGAGAAATTTTATTTAATTAGGACTCAAAGTTATTGCTTGGAATGAGAGTTTTTTCATCTTTAAAATTATCTTTTCACACATGTATGTTGTACACTTAATACTTGAAATGCCAAATTATTACTGTGTCAGTAGGATGCACAGTGCAAGATGTAGGAATGAAGAAAGGAAGGGAGGCACGCTGAGGAACAGGAAGAATGTGGTGTTTTGCTCAAGCAATTTTTATTCTATTTCATTGCAAGCACCAACGAGTCAGTGTTGTTTGAACCACCAGAAGAATAATGACATGTGAATACAATATCAAATATAATTAGATTTCTACAAGTTAAATTGACACTGTTACTCCAAATGTATCATTAGTATAAATTAAGGTATGTAAAATGCAATAAAATCACTTCAAGTTAGAATATGAATTAATATAAATATATATTTCTATTCTATTCAAAATGTACACCTATACATTTTTTCTGCTAAAAAATTACCCCAATGTATACAGCTAGTTAAATGAGTTTTTGAAAATTTTGCTTTTCCTTTTATCCCACTGTCTTTTAGGATATATTTTTTTAAAACTCTAACTTTGTTTAGAGCTAACTTTGTTTTTATACTTACTACATTTTTATTTTAGCCACATTAGGTTAAGGTTTGTGGTTAAGTGTTTGTTCAAATCTAACTGTATTTTTCAATCTCCATGGACATTCAAAACTTAAATATAATGTTTATCGTAAACACATATGAAATTGAGATAATAAGGACATGCAAAAAATTTTGCATTGTTTATAAACTGTTTATAAATTCATAATTTATCCATGTATTGTATAGAAAGAAATCCCCCCAAGAAAAAGAAGCACAGAAAATGTGTTTGTTTAGGAATTATACCCAATAAGTTATTTTTTACCTTGAATCAGACAAACATATTATAATCAAACATCTTAATGACTAGCAATTCAAAAATTTTTTAATAAAAGGAAAAACAAACCTAATAACAGAGCAGAGATTTTTTTTAAATATTGTAATCATTGTAAAAGCTTTCCATCATTGTCAGCATTTAACATTTTATGATATTTCATGGAGATTCTCTTAACATTAGAGATGAAAACAGATTCTCATTTTGAAAATCGTATCATTGAAATTTTTACGTGTAACCTTGAAATGTTGAATATGGTCCTGATGTTTTATACTATAATGGAATATTGCTGTCTTTTAAAGTTCAGCACAGTATTGAACTATTTCCTTTTGTTCACAATCATTGTATAAAGTATACATTAAACCCGCTATACGTAGCTTTTCAATAGCTAAACACCAAGCTTGCATGATTGCAATTGTTCTGTTCAGATCATTCTCTCATTATTAATATTTAATTCAATTTTAAAAGCAAACTCAAAAAACAAATCATTGGAAAATTTGTTTGGAAAAATGAGCACTTCACATTGTTGATGGGAATGTAATCCAGTTACAACCACTATGAAATCAGTGATATGCAGAATAATATCC
Organism: Hystrix cristata; assembly: GCA_004026905.1. Classification (NCBI taxonomy): domain Eukaryota; kingdom Metazoa; phylum Chordata; class Mammalia; order Rodentia; family Hystricidae; genus Hystrix; species Hystrix cristata. The sequence continues at coordinate 13,143 of PVJO010009139.1, forward strand.
TCCAGAAAAATATCTGCCTCTTTTATTTGTCAGAATGTGAAAACATGGTAAAGTACACCTATAATAGGAATTAAAATTGCAGTTGAAGTTTTTATTAATCAGTTAAATTTAAGATTGGAAAGTAACTCTGAATTATCAAAATGGGAACAATATAAACACAAAAGTACTTAGAGGTGTAAGAGGAAGTTAGAAGAAAAAGTAAGTAATGAGATTTGAAATTCTCTGTTGCTGACTGAATATGGAGGAGAAGGAGCACAAACAGAGGAATATATATGTCCTTTAAAACTTGGAAATAATTCTCACCTAGTTCCTCCAAAAAGTAATATAAAACTTCAATCGTCTTGGTTTTAGCATTTTAAAGCTTTGGTGTACTTTTGACTTACTGATCTCTACATTACTAAATTTGCATTAAGCCACTAAGCTTATAGTACTTTTTTTCTTATAACAGCAATGTGAAACCAATACTGTAGGGAAATAATACGTTCGATTATAATGAAGTCCTTTTGACATTTTTAATATCTTTTACTCCAAAGTATATTCAGAAAAAAAATTAAATTTAATTCAAAAATGTACATCTTATTTCACAAAATTATACTATTTACACCACCCAGGTACGTTAAATAATGGAAGAAACAGAGTGCAATGTAATTAATCAAAATTTTAAGATTATAATATTGTTAAAGTCAAATTGAAGTCATTTTACACAGGCAAAATATTATACAGTGCTCCATAATTATAAGATGATGATCGAATATTCAGATATTAATTTCAATTTTTTAGAGTGCTATTAAAATACAAGGATGTCTTTTGTTATATACAGGGTATCATTCACTTTTGTTTGCATTCACATGTATACTATTAGCTTTCTAATATGTTACTAAGAAAATTCATTTTATCATTGTTTTCTTTTTCTAGAAATATGTATTGAATCTGTATAAAAACAGATCCTTTTTAACCTAAATGCTAAATAAAATTTAACATGAAACTCTATGTTAAGAAAGTAACATATATTCTATCTCATGTTGATTGTGTTAATATCCAATTTAGATTCTTCCCATAGTACCACAAAAAGGAAAATCATGAAATTAAATCTATATTTATCATACATAAAATGCTACATGAAATCCTCAGAAAGTTCAAATAGAAAATACTCTTTTGATTTTTTTTCAGTAATTGATAATTTACAAAAAGTTTAAATAAAGTTAATATCTAAACAGGGAAGATATGGACCTAGAAATAATACATATGTAGACTCAAGAATACCAAATGCGTATTATCCAGTATTTCCAAACTATCAAAACTTTGCAGAACAGAGTTAGAATCTTTAGACTCCATTGGTTGCATGAAAAATGAATAAATAAAGAAGGAAAATTCATTTTAAGAAAGCTAGTCCTGAAGCTAAATAAGACTACAGCTGGAAGAATCTTGGAAAAAAAATTGAAATCGCAGATGAGAATATATAGATTTTTTTGTTCCCTCACAGGTAATGTAGCTCTGTGCTTTTCAGTATCATTTTCTGTTAGTGAATACCACTGATTTCCTCAAAATAAGAGCTGATAACTCCTGAATAATTTATATGTTATGATGTTATGATTTCAACTTTTTAAGAAAGAGGCTGACTTGATGATCTTTGGTCACCAGTAAAAAAATCCTTGAGAAGATATGTAATTGTAGAGCTTGGATTACACTCATTCCAAGTTCAATCAAGTTATTAGGAGAATTGCATGAAATGTATACATATTCTTGAAGGAAATTGGTGGATTTAATAGTAACAATTAAAACTTCCAGATGAAGTGAACTAATCTGATTTAATGCTAATTATGATGATGATGACGATGATGGAGATGGATGTGTATTGTACTTGTTGCTATCACCATGAGTCTATTTGTACTGAAGGAATACTGACAAAGGCAGGCCAAGTTTAGATTGCAAAGGAGAAAAAGTGGGACTATCTTGGCAATAAGATAAATTTGAAAGAAGTGAATATAAAACTATATTGATGTGGTTCAAAAAACCTACTTAGAATTGCAATTATACTAATTGTATAATTAAATTTTGCAAAGTACAGTAGAAATATGAATGACTAAACAAATAACCCTCCCATTGGTATCAAAGATGAAGGAAGGTGGTTTTAAATGGTGCAGATAATAAGTTGTGAGCTTCCAAAAAGACACATCTGTTGGTAAATATTCCTGGAAGGAGTACACAACAAATGGTGGAAAATTGCTTTTTAGTAATCATTCTCTCATAAGCAGGAGTTTGACATGAAACCGCAGACAGAGAAGTTGAATCAATTATGAAGACTTAAGTTTTCTTTAAGTTCATTGGCTGACTGTAAAGCCACTATAATTCTGAAATTGGTATTTGTGTGTTTGGAGTCACGAGGGCAATACTTTACTCCTCTCTCGGCTCTTTAATTCAAGTCAGCTAATAATTAGTGGTGAGTAGGACTTTCCCAAATTTTAATAGATTTAATAACCACGAAAATATAATCTTCCTTAAACACAATGGAATGCTGAGAGATGTTATATACCCACTGAGATTCTGCTAAGATTAATTTTTTGCTCCATGATGACCAATTAAATCTCTCATGCTAAAAGCCTCAGATATATTTTCTATTGCAGTGTTTGCATGTAATTCTGATCATTTTTTTTTTTTTTCTACTAAAGATCTTGTCTCCATAGCCTCTCATGGCCTGCTCTTTTGGATTAACACTGTTTTGCTTTCTTCCCATCCCAGTCTTTCTAGGCTACACTCGTAACCCTATTTCATAATTAACAGATACCCCATATTTCATCCTTCTCACTAATGTCTCCCTTTATTGCCTTATATTCACTGAAATCTGGCTTGCCTAAGTCAATTATATTTTCCATAGGGCTTTTTTTTGCAATGATTGTCCTTTTTATTACTTCCCACATATCTCATGTTTAGGAGCTGTCATCGGGGCCCTTCTTACTTATTCCAGACCATTGTGTCTCCATTTTTTATCTTTATTATTTATCTATTTTGATACTGCAGATTGAACCAAAGACATTATCACTCGACCACTGATCTCGATCTCCAGTGTCTCCCTCCCTGCCAAACTTTCTTTTTTCTCTTTAAAACAGCTTCTCCAGAGGAGTATGTTAGCGTCCTGAGTATTTTGTAACATAGGCTTGCAATACCATACTTCTCTTCATTCTTCTAAAGAACTGTTTCTTTAAGATTCATGATATTTGCCTACAAAATTCTCTCTGTTCTTTCTATTTGCTATTGGGTTGGCCTTTTAAACTTGAAATAACTTCAAATTTGAGGAAAACTTGCAAAATTAGTAAAAAAGAAGATAAATGGTCTTTTTTCTTTTTTACTCCCATAATGTGAAAGTGTAGCATGACTTGTGACATATCTCACACCCGAAACACATTAATGTATAATTTCTAAACAAAAGGATATTCTCTCACGTAAGTATGATAAAACTAAAATATATAAACACATAAAACCTACATTGTCAAAATGCTCATGTCTGAGTCATAGAACCCAATAATCTTTCATGTCTAGAGAAAGAAGATTCAAACATTCATTACATTTCATTGTCATGCTTCTTAAATCTATGTCAATTGTAAGGAGTTTCAGAGATTTTCTTTGCCTTTGATGACTATGAAACTTTAAAGATTACAGGCCAATTATTTGGCAAAACTTTCCCTAAATTTGTTTTTACTTAATATTTCCTTGCTTGTGGATTCTGGTGAAGCATATTTGACAAGAATTGTACCTTCTGAGGTGGTCTACAATTTCTCTTTACTTGTAATTTTTCTCTTCAATTGTTAATTTTGGTCATGCAATCAATGTGCTGTTATCCAACTTTTTCTATTGTAGATGCTAAATTTTCCTTTGTAATTAATAAGGGTTAAGTGAGAAGATAAATGGAAATTATGTAAATGTGCCATTCATCATCAAACTTTCACTCAGTACTTGTGGTGTCTATTGTTGTTTATCTGAATTAGCCACCAGTATCACTGTTTATTTAATTTGATCACTCCTTCTATATTTGTTAGTAGGCATTATAGTGTAAGAAGAGTTTTATTTATGTGTTTATTTATTGATCAATATCAATTCATTTTATTGTTTTTTATAATAGGATAACATATTTCCATATCATTATTTAGGTTGATGTTCAAATTACCCCAGTATTGTCTGCTAAGAAAACCTTTAGACTGTTTTCGTGTGTGTGTGTGTGTGTGTGTGTGTGTGTGTGTGCGCGCGCGCGCACGCGGGTCATTTGGACATTTCCTAATTACTCCTGGAGCATTTCTGTACTTTCCATAAGATGTATTCTAGTCTCATGTCATATTTTCTCTGTGCTAGGCTGGAAACTCTCCATTTCTCTAAGGACACACAGTTTTTTGTATGTTTTTAATGTGGTCTATAGGAATGCTAATTCCTATTGGATTCTTGATACGCCCAGGTTTTCTTGGTGTACAGAACTAGTGAACACACAACACACACACACACGCCTATCTTTAAATATAAATATACATGTATTTAAAAAGTATGAGGCATGTTTCTCTTGTATGAAAAAACCCAAGATATAAATTAAAAGCAAAATAAAAGAAAGGTAATGGTTAGTAGAGAGATCATTTTCAAACGGGAAGGGGACAAAGAGATGGTGGGGGCAGGGAGGCATAGGGGACAAAAAAAAAAAAGAATCGATATGTTTTATTTACATATAGCAACTTCCCACAGTAATTATTTTGTACTGACAACATGTACTAATAAAAGTTTAAAAATGAGATTAATGATACATTTCCAAATCCAATGAAACATACAAGTTTTATTCTAGATTTTACTTTTCACATTTGCAAATCTATTCACTAACAAAGTATTATTGCCCATTGAATCAATTATTCCTTTATATGTGAAGTTCTCATTGCTTCTGTTGTATCTTTTCCTCATCTCCCTCAGATTTCAATAACCTTCCAAATCCACCACATCACTGTCATGACTGATACCCACAGTACGTATCTTCTTCATTCTGTATGTACATCACTAACCTGCACTACACTGGATAGAAACTCACTTCTCCTTGTTCTTTCTAAAATCTTATCCCAGTGGCCACTTGCCCCCATCCCCCTAACGAACAAAAACAGGAACCCATCTTATTTGGCTTCCCTTAATGTTTTGGACTGAATTATTTTGGAAGAGAAAAAAAAAAAGGAAAAAGGAAGGGGGGGGCTGTTTTTTAGTATTTCTTGTTTCTGTGTTAGTTTGGAAGTTAAAATGAATAGAGTAACAAGAAACCATAAACTGTTCCCTCAACTTACTTAAGTCTAATATAAATGGTTCCTTTTTATGAATTTTGGATAATATATCTTAAACTACTTTGACTTCCTTTCTCACTCAAATTGCATACAATTTTGGTTGTGTATTAACACCCAGAAAACATTTTATACAGTTTGTATGACTGAGATTTTTCCCACATATTTCCAAGATTCACTGCTAATCATTCTTTACTACCTATCTTTGGATAGTTTTCTTTGTACTCAAAACCACTTTTGTTTTAAACTAAATCCATTGCGGCAGTCTACTATTCATTGTTTTAATTTATTTTTTTAAATAGATCTGGTTCCTCTCTATGGCAACTGCTTTCTATATTTTGAAAGATGCATGTATTTAAACTGCATGTATTTCCTATCATCTTGCCTCCCTAAGTTATTTCTGAATTAGTATTAGTCTACTACTAACATTTACTTGTGACTCATTCAGCCCTGTTTCTTCACTAGAGAGAGAAAGTGGGGGAGAGAATGAGGTGCTCGGGGCCACCCTGCTGTGAAAAAGCTAAACCGCAGTCTAATGTAGTTCACTTTTAATCTTATGATATAGCCCTAATAAAGTACCTATACAAATCATAAGACATCTACCAATGCTCTAAGTCTTGGCTAGATATGGATTGCATGCATCTTTTCCCTTCATCCTCCAAGGATCTGATTTTCGGAAAGTTAAAACAATGAGTTGAGCGTAGGCCACTTTGCATGAGATGGTGGCAGAAAATGAACTGGAGACAAGTGAATATTTATCAAGAGATGAAAAAGAGAGACTGATACACATGTACTAGCTTCCCACAAGGAATGTAAACATTTTGTATGGCTCACATACAGTAGTAAAGTAACATTTTTTAAAAATTAAAAAAAAAATACAAACCGTAAAAGAAAAAAAATATGGAAGCTGAGAAAAATGTGTCTTCTGTTGTAGCAGGGTAAAATACCTTATAGATATCTATTACCCCAATGTGTGGCATGGTTCAGCGCTGATTTTTTTATTTTTGCTCATTTTTTGCTTATTTGATGTCTCTTTGTAAGATTCTGTTATTGAGACCTCCCACTGTGATTGTGTTGGGGTTTATTTGATATTTACATCCAGCAGTGTTTGTTTATGAAATTAGGAGCATCGGCATTCAGATCATGTATCTTTACAATTGTTATCTCTTCCTGTTGAATTCTTCTCTGACTAATGAGTAGTGACATTCTTTGCCTCATTTATCAGTTTTAGGTTGAAATTTACTTTGAGAATAAGATTGCTGCCCCTGCTTCCTTCAGGGTCCTGGTGCATGGAATATTATTTCCAGCTTTTGATTTTCAGTCTATGGATTTCTTTTTGAATTAGGTGAATTTTTGAATGCAGCAGAACGTTGGATTCTCTTTTTTGGTACAGCTTGTCAATTTGTCTCTTTACTGGGGATTTGAGGCCATTTATATTGACAGTTATTAATGAAGTTTTCATTTACTCTTGTCATGGTGTTCTTTTCTGTCGATGACTTCTTTATTTTTGTTCTTTTTTGTTTATGTACTCACTGGACTTGATGTATTAGTTCTATGTGATATTTTAACTTTGTTGGCTTCATTTTCTCTGTCTATGATATTCTTAAGTGTTTTTTGGAGTGCAGGTTTGGTGTTCATGTATCTCTTAAAATGTTCTTTGCTGTGGAATATCCTTACTTCTCCACCAATTTTGAAAGATTGTTTTGCAGGATGTATCCATCGGGTTAGAAGTTGTTTGGTTTCAGGACTTGAAACTCCACTCAAAGCTCTGTTGGCCTTTCAAGTTTGTGTTAATAAGTCTGCTGTAATCCTAATGAGTTTACCTTCCATTAGGATTTTTTTTTTTCTTTTCTTTTTTTTTGCTTTTCTCTGACAAATTTCAAGATTCATTTTGTTGGAATCTGGGATTTTTTACTATAATATGTCATGGGAATTTGTTTTTTCACTGTCGTTAATTGATAATTAATGACATTGATGTTTTATAAGCCTCATTTACCTGTATGTTGAAATATTTTCTCATACTTGGAAGGTTTTCTAGTGTGATTTCTGTAAGTAGATATATTTTTGTATTCTGTGTGTGCTGTCTTCTAACTTTTCTCTATTATCAGCCTTAGGTTAGTTTTCTTAGGGGCTGGGGATTTAGCTCAGTGGTAGAGCACTCGCCTAGCAAGTACAAGGCCCTGAGTTCGATTCCCAGCACAAAAAAATAATAATTAAAAAAAAAACAGAAAAAAAAGTAGGTTAGTCTTCTTAGAGTCATTTAATACCTAGTGGATGAATTTGTATGGTTCTTTTATTATTTCTAAACCTTCTTTGAGTCATTCATCAAGATTGTCTTTTTGTCCTGGCTTTCAGAAACCCTGCATTCTCATTGGTCATAGCTGCAGGTTATGAAATGTATACATTTTCTTTTTATCTCCAGATTTTGTTTATTTAAGTCGAGCCCTCTCACTCTTTCTTGCTGCCTTCTGTTATGTTGAAGAAAATTTGTGATTAGATTGGGGCCATGGAATAATGCAAGATTATCTCAGTATCAGTAGACTTGACCCCATCTGTAAAGCCAGTTTTGCAACAGAAGCTACCGAATACATAGGTTCTGAAAATGAAATCGGCTTATTGTTGGGGAGAGGGCTTTGCTTTGGCCTGCCACACTAAACTCTGGACTGTGCAGTTATTCATTAAACAATGTCAAACTCTGAAAATTGCTGTAGAGAAGATTCACCTCATCAGAACATCAGGTCTGTATTATTTAACTTCAAAATGAAAAACAAAACACCAATTCAGTTCTTATTTCACTTAGAATAGTTTATGAGAAAATCGTAGGAGCACATTCTTGGTGAAATTAACATAGTACATATTTGGGGAATTCTATCTATGCTACTTATATTTCAGGACTAGTTTTACCAAATAGCTGCAGTACTAAAAGTAAAATGTAAAACTTCAATATGGGATTGTTGTGAATTTCAGTGTCATCTAGTGACAAAGATGAGGAGTTTTCGATGAAACAGTGTTAGCGTACTAGTAGGGTATTGTATGCCCATATAAATTATGATTGGGGCCAGTTTAATTTTTTCTGGGGTTACATATGAATGGAAAAATGTGTGTTAGCAATTTCATGAAGTCACTGAATGTCAGTTGTTGAATAATGACTATGAATAAATATCCTATCCACAGAAATTTAATCTTCCTCTTCTACTTTGAAGAAATGGCTTCAGTAATAAATAGGTACTGACTATGTATTATTTTATTGAAGAACTCACTTTAAAAATATAATTTACTATTTAATAGCCATTTTATTTTCACCTATTTTATATTAAAGTGGATTATATTCCTATTTCTTTACTTATAATCCCTAGTATGATTGGCACAACTGTGTGATACGTGAAATGAAATACGATCCACACAAAACAGCTAAGACAATAATTGGTGTGGTAGGATTACTGCATTATATATCTGTAAGAAGAACGTTATTTTCACTATGATTTAGAAATCTAACTTTATCTGATGGTATGTTAGGAGATGGTGTCACAAAAACACTTCTAGGGCTATACAAGTTAAAGATGAGAGGTTTTCTCTGTAGTAGGTTTATCAGATGCAGTCAGCCACTAAGGAACACTTTTAGAAACATCACTGCCATCTAATTATATAACTCAAATTAATTAACTGGTAATTAAATTTGAACTTATAAGGACAAACCTAAAGAAGAGGTTGACATATATATGAAAAAGTTTTTGTAGAAAAATATTCCAACAAGTTGCTGGTTGGAAAGGGCAGTATTCTTTTTAGCGGGAAAACTTGTGTCTTTACATATTTCCTTCATTCTCACTGCGTCAACACGAGAGGGTGAGAAGAACGCGGCCGCTGGGCCTAAACACGTCCAGTGATACCATGCTCAGTCACTGATCCCACGGAGACTCCTTAGACTGTGAGTCCCTGTTCTCCGTGTTTCCGCATAAAGGTGATGTTACCCGTTTACAGATAATGGTTGGTTTTGATTTGCAGGTGTAATATAGCTAAGACTGCCTGGTAAATGGGGAGAGGGATGTAAAGCAATCAAGACTACTTGAATTATCGTTTCCTCTCAATTACTCAGTTCTTTTCCATTAGTGCTTATGAGTTATACAGATTAACGGATTTTATTTCAGCGGATTTGTTTATGCGTGTAACATATTTTGTTAATCATTTCTACCCCTGTTACCCGTCTTGCTCTTCTTCCTTCCTTCTGCCCTTTTGTCCCTTCTTCTCTAATCTGTCCTCCTTCTACTTTCATGTTCTCTCTTTCGCTCCCTCCTGCCTTCCCTTCCCCCCTTAGGATATGACGTAGGAGAGAAAACATAGACTCTTAGCCTGTTCATGCCCTTTTCACACTGAAGACATTTTCTTTATCCTGTAGCATCACCATATGTTATTCTGGTTTTTGTCTTCCTTTGATTGCTATAATCTCACAAGACTGGTCTGCCTCTTTACATTTTCTGATTCGTTATCTCTTGAAATCCAAATCCTACTCGTATTATCCTGCGTAAACTGTCTGTGTCTCAATCACCGCAACAGTCTCCTTCACATTGCCAAACTTCAGAGTCTCATTCCTTAATGTAGTGTATTATGTCTTTTTCGATTTTCTTTCCGGGCACCCTTCCAGGATTAATCTATCCCCACAATTACAGATAATATGCTTATTTGTCAGTGTTCAGCGGTACTACTGACTAACTGAATTTCACAGTTATATGTCAAGCAGTGGAGTTGAACCTGCGGCACGCATGCTGCAGCAGGCTGTTTGTATCACTGAAAGCTCTAAAAGGTTCACCGTCCCCAGGCCTAGAGGGTTCACCTGTCACATAGTCAACACATACAACACAAGTTTTATTGCCTCCCAAAAACTGATACCGACCTTGGGCTCTTTATATTTAATTGTTTTGTCATGCTTTGATCTTCCCTAAATAGAAAAATTGAGAAATGTTAAACAAGGTATCTGTCCTCAATAGGGACTTCAGCAATTCACACAGCTCTTAGCTTTGAACTCAACTTTGAGTCTAGCCTATGACACTTCACACTGTTCAAAAAGATTGAAGACACTAGAATTTTGTAAGAAAATTGATTTAGTGAGATAGCAAATGTCTTCTGCTATACTTTGAATGTGCTGTCCAAAGTTCATGTGTTAGTAATTTAAATACCAGAGCAACAGTTTTGACAGATGAAACTTTTAGCAGGTGATTAGATTGTGAAGGGTGATTGGATCCTGGTTACCCTAGCAAATCCATTAATATTGCTATTTCAGGAGGCAGTTACATTGGAGTGGTTTCTGATCAAAGGATGAATTCACCCCCTTACTTTCATGCTGTCTCTCACATACGCTGCCTTACTTCCATCTTCCACTATGGGATGACACACCGAGAAGGCCCTCAGGGGATCCCTAGCCCTTGATACTACACTTCTTCAATTCCCGATGCTTAGTCAGCTATAGGCCTGATAAAGTTCTATTATTTATAATTGACCTGGCCTGTGATATTCTGTCACAGAAGCACAAAACACACTACGGTAACTTGGATGGTTTGATTTTGCTAGTCTCAAGTGCAAGATTTCATCCAGACATCTTATGTCCCAATTACCTGGAAATCATCTACATTACTCAATCAATCCAGCCATGTTTTATTATAACTTGCATTCCTTTTTTCATATTTTTATCTCTCTCTGCCACCCCTTCCCTTTCTTTTTACAGCTATTTCAATATAAATTGGCCTCCAGAATTCATTTGGAGAATTGCTCTGAACTTCATAAAATATCCAGTGAGGATTAGTTGCTATTTTTTAAATAGTCAAGAGACATATTGGTATTTTAACTCATTTTTATCTTTTGTCTCAACTTACATGGTTCTTTAATTAATTACTGTGACTCTTCTCTAGTAGAGCACAAATTCTGCTAGTTTTATCCTATTCCTTCTCTCAAAACATCGTGCAGCGCTTGCACATAATAAACATCTCACCAGTGTTTAATGAGGTGTTATAAAGTAACAAAAGCAGTATATCTAATTATAAAACTTAGTTCAATAAATACAAATCACTCTTTCAGACTCAGAAAAGGCTGAGACTTGAGAGAGGAGGAGAACATCTTCCGAGGGAGTCATACTACTTCAATAATACTTGTTAATAAATTGAGTAGCAGATGTTGGTATCACTTCACTTTCTCACTATATAACATACATTCATGATATTAAAAAGGTAAGTCGATTGTACTCTCTGAAAACTATGCAAAACTTATAGTATGAAGCAAAATCTAATTAATTCTATATGTTGTAGCTGTGATGGAATCCAATACCATATGTAAATGTCATTGTTTGATATAAACGGTAGATAGATTTTTTTGTAAGATGTGACTATAGGTGCTTATAATGATTTCAAACTTTACCTCATTTCAAAACAAAACAGATTAATGCATCAGAATGCAGTGATTTAGTTCCAGTGTATGTAGTTTTGGGGAAAGAAGTTCTGCAACATTAACTTTAAAATTTTATGGTGTGCAAAGCATCACTTCATCTTTATTTTATTGTATATTAGAGTATTATTGAGATTTTGTTCCATTTTGATACAATCAATCTTCATGAATAAACAACCCAGCTTAAATGAGTTACAATGAGTGAAAAATAGAGTTTTTAAATGCTTAAGTCCTTTATGTTACTATTTACTATCTTATGAATTTCTTTCACTCTTTTTCAAAATACCAGAAAGAAAGGTCTGGGTCTGTGTTTTAAAGCTTCTTATTCCTTAATCTCTTTAAGAGGTGGAACACCTGAATTTGAGATTGATAAGAATCCTGAGACTTGTCCGAAAAAAAATCTCTGCCAGTTTTTGGTTCACAGATATTATTATTAGCACTTTTGCTTCTTCCTATGTGCAGTTTTATTCTTGAGTTGCTCTCTAAGTTGCCTGGTCACTTTTCCGTCAAGCTCACGTGTGTTCTTAATATTGTCCTCAGTTCCTCTGGTTATCTATCAAAGATCTGTATACTACCATTTTCTGTGTCTCTATGATGAATCCATGGTGTTAGAGTTTGACGGTGCTCCTCTGTTGGGTAGCAGACATAGAAGTATCACATTAGGGACCTACATAGCCCTACATATTTGTGCCAGATATTGGGAAAAGCAGGCATAGATAAGTCTAATCTATTGCACCATTAACATTTCTATATTTTCTGCACTTTTCCAAAATCTAACCTGCACACCTAGGATTTTAAATATATATTGTGGGATGTTTTTCTTAGATTATGTCTGCTAGAAATACCCTCAAACTAACAGGAAGTAATAGTGGCTTGGTTTTACCTCAGGCATGTCATATGAATTGTTCCACCCGCCCCAAAGGAGCAAGTCTCTCCCCTTTTCATTACGAGCCTCTGCTCCCTCCACATACTCACAGATTTTCTGTAAGTGCTCAGCCTGCCTCATTAGGTCAGTGGCGGATTAAGATGGAATATTGTATTACTCTTGATTCAGTAGCTTCCCTTTAGAAGGCCTGAGGAAAGGAGTACATATACACATTTTAGAAGCCTAAAAATCCAAGTCAGTGTGTTCAATATCTTGATAGGGCTCTTGTTGGGGTATTATCCCAACTGTATTGTGTTACCTGCTACCCTCATTCACGGAAATGAGCAGCTATTTTTTTTCCTGCTCTATCTCAGAATAGTAATTAGAAGGTAATGATAACAGAAGACAGAAAATAAGTAAAATTTGTATCTATTTTTTCTAGGAATCAAGTATTGCCTTTAATTTGGCCTCCACCCAAACCCATTCTAAATGATACACTAAGTAGAACCAGGGATTCCCTTCCCATACTATTGTAATTGTTCTTTATATTTTGAACACATATCAGTATGCTTTCAAATGTCCTCTGTTAAGAGTTCAGCAAGATTTCCCATCTCTAGAGTTTGCTAAATCTCTGATCTAAACTGATTAGGTATTTGGGCAAATGTGTTAATCATCAGCACATATGGAAAACATCCCACACAAAGTGTCCCCGTTTTGGAGGTTTACAATACACATTAGGATTATAAATCTTATAAACAATCCTGTAGTACAGACATTTGTTTATTTTCAAAAAGGCTTTCTCAAATTCATTTGTCTCTGTAATATTTGTTCTCTAATAATATCTAATGAAACTATGCCTTTCTAGAATAAATTCTAGGGCATAGTTTTTATTGGTACCTTCAAAGTTACAATTTAGGAAAAAGAGAGATTTGAAATATATAAGGAATTATTAAGATCACAGGAGAAATACATAAACAGCAAACGTAAAACAAAGAACTAAACAGCACAAAATAAAACCTCACACACACTTAAGTCTTATATTCTCTCCATTTCTTTCCTGATTTTGCCCTGCTACTATCCAGCAGATGTAAAACGATCATCAAAAACGATTATCAACATGGGCTTCTGAATAACTGGCATCAAGGGTAGGTGAGGGGTAATATGAAAAACAGAGGTTTAAGAGATTCTTTGTCTATTTTCTGATAAAATATATCTATTTTACTTCATATTTCTTGCTATTCTTACACAAATCATACAATGTCATAAATGACCTAATAAAATGCTATATTGTTTCATATATTATTTTCCCTTCTTAATAGGAACATTAAGCAAGAAAGTATGTATATTTACTTATACCCCTTGATACCACATTAATCAAAATGAAATGGTAAAACACAAAATGTATGAATTAGAAATTAAAATTTCTAAGACAAAAGACCACATAGATTATCATTTTAGAATAATAATTATAAGACTTTCTAAACTTTCTTATCTCAAATAACAAAGTTTTTTATTGTGCTCCTGAGCAATTGATCCGTGGCCTTCAAATTTTATCCCATTATGTCATCTTAGACATCCACATTACAGAGTCACCCTCACAGTGATGCTTATTAGGCTCATCTCTTTGTGGAGCAATCCATTATAATGAACTCATGCTATCGTTTCACCTCCAGACCACAAGGACTTTCTGTTTTATAAACTCTGCTTTGAAGCTAACACCTTCATTTTCCTTGCAATTTTTTTTTCCCTGACAAGATTCTAAACTTCATTTAAGGTAGCAAAGAAAGACTAAGCTATTTGCATTTCAATTTTAATTCTCATTAATATGCTTAGTATTGAAATAGTTATGCTTTCAAAGTAAATGTAATTTTGGATAGTGACAGTCTTTGAAGAGGTGTAATAATATTTTTCCATTAATTTCCTTTTTAAATTTTTTTCTTTGCCACATCTTTGCATACCTATGCCATGGCATAGGTAAAATAAAATTTAAGATGTGAATCTTGAAAGATGAATGAAAAATGACTTTTATTTAAGTATTTCTTAAAATGTGATAATGTTATGTAAAATTTATGAAGCTCCAAATATGTATTGTCCAAATAATTCCTCAAGTCACAAATGCAAAATTTGCATTTGTATTTAACTTTCCTTCTTTCCATTTATTTCAGTTCATTTCAATCCATGGGGCACAGAAAAATCTACCCTAAATATTGTTATGCATTTCACTGGGTCCCAGACTGTCAGAAATAATTAAATCACTTGCTGTTTTATAAGCCATTTAGGTTGTGAAAATTAGAAGTATTTGTAAATAAATAATTAACAATCTTATGTTTTGAATTCTAATACAGATGTGTGCATTTTATATAGGCTGACAAATTGGAATACCCAATTCCATTTTTCTCAGAAATAATTATGAAAAAGAAACCACAGTGAACCTAGGCCTTGAAGAAAATTTGATCTTGTTTAGCCTCTCACTTCATTTCAAATATCTTGCAGAGTGTAGACTTGCCATAACGTTACTCATATTGATAGTTATATGTGTCATTCAATAAAGACATCAGATTATATTTCAGAAGAATAGCTACAAATAATGAAAGAGGATTAACAAGCATAAAGGCAAGCAATTCATAAATCTAGAAGTAATAAATTCATTATTTTCCCTCTAAAGGTGTGGAGCTAAAATCCTAGTGTTACATTTTACATTTTAAAATGACAACTGTGCACTTTCAGCACAACTATTGTGCCCAATTCTTAGTCCACTTCTGATGTAGACATGAAAATATAGTTTTCTGAATCATCTGCCTAATTATGATTCTAATCTTAAGTATTTTTCATTGTTCAGTTTATAGTTTATTAACTATTAATGCAATTTTCATATTACTTCATCTTCATAAATATATGTAGACCCTTTTAAAATTATGTTTTATTCCAATAGTAATACACTCTGTTCATGTTGGTCAACGGCACGCCTCATGCACCAGGGTGGTCCCATAAAATCATATTTTCTACTGACCTGGGAGCTTCCCGGTGTAAGTAAACACTATCATGTGTGCACAAAGAAGAAAATATTCAGCAAGGAATTTCTCAGAATGCATCCATTTAATGATACTTGTGTATATTATTCTTTTATTGATGAAATAAAAATGTATATTATAAAATTTCATTGGAACTAAAAGAAAAAAAAGTAATTTGTCTTTCAAAATGCTGGTCTCTGGAAACAATATCTTTGAAGTAAGTTGATGGGATTATGTTCAGTGTTAAATTATGTACTGTTCCTGAACATTTACTGCTAATTTACTAACCCTCAGTATCATTGGATATGTTCTCTCTCACATCTTCTGAAAATCTTTCACCATCACTCCATCAATTAAAGCCCCATCTATCTTTCAAGATACAACTAAAAACAACTTCAATTAGAAAATCAATCACTTGAGCTTCTACTCTTCTATTGTTGACTGCTATTTTAAAACACTGCCTCTAAAGCTGGTTTACAGCTTAGATTTCTCTCTTCTTATGTGTTGTACTTCAATTTCTTTATGTATCTACTTCACTTTATTTTGTTTGTGTTTTTACTCTTACTGGCACACGATCAGTACAAATGCCAGAAGAAGGTTCCAGCATTTCTTCCTCTCAATAGTCAAGAGTCCATATCAGCCTATTTCCATCTGTGTTCTGGAAAGTACTCTCGTGTTTCAGTGCTGAGGCAGCACAGCAGGAGGCTTTGTAGGTGGTGGTTTGGGATGTTGGGGTTTAGTACAATGTGGAACACGAGGACTAAAAGTTAAATATTAGAAGTAACAGTCTAAAGATATTTACATTAGCGCTTTCTCTACTTCAGTGATCACACTTTTTAAATACTAGTCACTTGTACATCTATATGTTTATTATGATCCATCACTCTGTCCTAGCTTTATGTGCTTTCTTTGTCGAATCATAGAACTTATTTTCCTTGTTCTAATTTCATGCTTACAAAGCATTCTATTGATTCCAATTTAGTTTCTCATGTTTTTTTTCCCCTAAAATGAAAAATATATGCTAGCCTGACAAGCTGAATCCAGTTCCATTAACAGTTAGCAGTTTTATAGCAAATTAATCCATCTGTATTCTGTTTTATTAGAAACAAAACTAACACACAATTCTTGCTCGTGTGATATGTGTATACTGAAAACATGTACTTCTTTTATGCTTTGAAAAATGATGCCTGTTTATAAGTACTATAGTAAAAAAATGTAATATAATTGATCTCTTCAGAGTTTCTGTTCTCCATTTTATAGGGACATTTAATCTTCTCATGTTTTATCTAGTTCTCTTTCCCCTCTGCATAAATTCCAAGTTTTCAGAAAAGCAAGATCCGAGAAAGGAAGGTCATTGGAGAATAACTCTACTTAGCTCTGTTCTAGTGTTGCTTCATTTATTTGCTCATTCTGTTCCACTAGCTATTTACTAAGATGTGGCCGAACTAATGGAAGAGACATAAAGACAGATAAGATACTATTCCTGTTTCAAGACCATCAGATTTTAGTAGAGTAAGGAAGTAAACTATGTTAGGGGACATACTAAGAGTACACTCACAGTCTGTTGAGGGCACAAGGGAAAGTGACAGCTTCCTTGTGTCTAGAGGGGGATAGTGCCAGCGATGTCAGTGGCATCTTAATCACTGTTTAAAGCAGAGGTAAATAATTAGGTGGCCTGTAATTATGATCCTGTAACTAAACAGCATTAGAGAACTCAACACAAAATATGTTATGAAGTCTGCAATATATTTCACTGTAATGTTACTGCAACTGTAATTCTTGTTGTATAGAATTTCCCCAAGAGATCGCAGGCTTCGATACAGAAAAGTATCTTCTTCTTCATTGCTTTTATCTTCTCTTCAGGAATGATAGAGAATAATTTTCTAAATGGATTTTACTTGGAACTGAAAGAATGATAAAATAGAATTTGTAAATAAGTAAATTATTATACAACTATTTCAAATCAGTATATATAACTACTTAAGAGTTCTACTTAATTGTGTAATTGTGATTTTAAGACACAATTTTCCAAAGTAGGAATATTAATTTCTGAAGCAGAATTCTCTTTTTGAGCTCACATATCCAGGCATTGCCCTTGAATTTTCATGTTCCAGAACCTATCTCTAATTCACAAGGTGCAGAAGGTTTTTTTTTTTTTTCCCTCTAAAACATCTCAAGTTTCTTCCTCTTATCACCTCCACATGCGTAATCTTAGTAGATGGATTATCCTACTAGATTCCAACTTGTCCCAGCTGATTCAAGTTCCATTCTGTGAAATTCTTCACATAAATTTTATAGAGATCATTTAAACATATGAAATTACCCGCTTCCTTAAAAAATAACAACAAAGAATCATTAGCGGGAATTTATTTACAGGGCCTGTAAGATCCCTTTGCAAGCTGGTCTCTGCTAACCTCTCCATCTGTAAAACAGAACCCATTTGCCAATCACCCTCCAGCAGTAGTGACTGGGCCGTTTCAGAGGCCAGGCAATTTTATACTCCATGAGATTTTGTACTTTCTATTTTTGTCCTCTTTGGAGGTTTCTCTTCAATCTTGCCACTCGCTAGTTTATTCTCAAAGATCACTCTTACTCATTCTACTTACTGTGTTCAAAGAATTTAGCACATTATAGAAGTTTTATTTATATATTTGTTTAGTTGTCCCTCATTGCAATATAAGCTGCCCAAGTAAAAGGCGTTATATCTGCTGTCCTCAACCAGTTCCCTGGTAATCGCCATGGTATCTGGTACATAGTAATAATAAAATTAATAGTTTTGGGTGAAGTGTATAGGTTGATGATGCTAAGAAAATTTAATTTGAGGTGCCTCCTCCCTGGCTTGCCTTATTAAATACAGTTTTATGACTCTTTCCTCCCTAGAACCCTGTTTTTTGAGTGAGATTCATCTCATAGGCAGTTAACAAATGATTGTTTAGGTAGAAACTGACGATTCCTCTGACAAGATTCTCAGTTCCATTGGACAGCCTTTTCCTGTATCTGCTATTTTTTTTTTTGTTGTTGTTTTGTTTTGTTTTTTTTTGGTGGTGCCAGGGATCGAACTCAGGCCCTTGTGCTTACAAGGCAAGCACTCTAATCACTGAGCTAAATCCCCAGCCCCTGTATCTGCTATTTTGTAGTGAGGACTAGACTGCCTCTTCTGGAGCCAGCTTTTGCTTTACTGCTGCTCTTACTTGGTCTCTGAAGGCTTCCCTAGTGCTTGGCCAATTCATGGAGCAGACTCTACCACAACAGATGTAAGTATCAATGGAGATCCTCCCAGCCTCAGTCCAGTTAACATCTCTAGGCATGTACAGGAAAAATTCATACATCCAAGGGGAAATGGTTGGAGTTTCACTTCTTGTTTAAGTCTTTGTCATTTTTTAAACTCTTTAATCGATGTATAAATATAATGCACAGATTTAACCACTCAAGTATGCCAGAGGCAATAAACACACTTAAAAGTAAAAACAAACAAAAACATACAATCAAATGATTCTATGAAATTAGCTCTTCACCCTCTCAATTTTAACTTAATCTTTAAATAACAGGAGTAGCTTGATAAATCTTCATCCTTTTAGGAGAAAGTACATGCTACGTATGTATTGGCAAATATGGAAAATAAAGGGAAATGATCATTTTGCTTCTGTAGAAATGATAAGTTATTTGAAACAATTTCATCATTAAATTAATTAAATGAATAACTTCAATTGAACACTCACTAAATGACTACCAGTAAGCTTAGATACATTTACGTAATATCACAAATTTCATTATATCAACAATACAGGAGGTGAATACTATCACCAACTATATTTGTTAAAAAAAAAAACTCTGAGAAATTGAATCTTCCTGATATTTAGTAACTCTAACATCTTAAGAGTTTACTCAATTAAAATTCCCAGTTAACTATGATAGTAACTATCAGTTGAACATGTGAAAAATATTTTTTCATAACTTTATTCTATATACTTTCTCTTGGTAATACAAGTTCTGTGCTCATACTTTTCAGCAATCATTTTAACAAATATCGCTAAGTGCCTATTATATGCTAGGAATTTTCTAGATGCTTATGATTTAGTAGCCATAAAAGGGATACAGAGTTGACCATCTCTATTTGTTTTCCTCTAAACAACTATTCTTCTTCCAAAACAGTTTAAAACACTTTCATTTCAATTAATTATATCATAATTGGTATAATTGTATCAAATGTTGAGATATTGCAAACAAGAAATAAAATCCCATCCGTTTCTGTGCCTAAGATCCCCTTGTCCTCCACTTCACAGATCCCTGGGCCTTGACAAATCACATATGTACTACTGCTTTGGTTTCAATGCATGTTCTAAATTCAGATTTTCTTCCTTTCAATGTGGATGACATGCCAAGGTCTTCTACATCAGAAAGAGATCTTCTTGATATAGTGTTCCGTAAACTAAACCAACATGTCTATGAACCAAGCTCCAAATTATTTCTCCTACATTATCTGGTTATAAGGGGACCTCCGAGTTGCATACATGTGAGAATCTTTAGAGACTAACTACAAGAGGTTCAGGTCTGGGAGTTGTGGTAGGAAGGAATATTTTGACCCTATACATGGAGTTTTCTTGTACATGCCAGTACTCCAGAGATAATATCCAAGACATGTCACCTATACTTTTCAATGGATAGTTCAACTGCTGCTGAACCTGTAGTTCCTAAAGTTGGTAGTTATGAAAATAAGCAGTTCATGATGTGTAGCTTGTTCACGACGATTTGTTATTCAGTGTTTCTGCTCTCTGCCTCTACCAAGATCCAGAAGAATAGTAGCAGTTTTTAGAGGCTGTATAATCCTCTGATACACTGAAGTAACTTTATTCCATTATACTCATGAACTTCAAAGCAATTCCTGCCTTCCTTTTATAAACTACTTGACATTTTTCTAATGGCTTTTGGTACTCTCTCTCTTTGCTCTGAATTTCTGCGATTTGATTATGATGTGTTGTAGAGGTTTTCCTTTCTGATCCTACTTGAGGTCTAAATGCCTCTTTTTGCTGGGTATCCACGTCAACCTCTAGATTTGGAAATGTTTCTGTGACAACTTCTGTGAATAAATTTTTAAACCTTGAATTTCCTACTCCAGCCCTGCCTTGACTCCTGCAATTGTAGGATTAAAACTTTGAGAATCATTTAGCAACTCTTGAATCAACTTCTCATGATTTTTTTTTGTTGCTTTTAATAGTATCACTAAGTCGGGGATGTACTACATCATTCTTGTTCCCAAGTCCTGTTACCCTCTGACTGTCGCGTGTGCTGGAATGGCTTTCAATTGTGTTTTCATTTCCAGGAATTCTGTTTGATTCTTTGATTCTTTTTCACAACCTCTAATGCTTTACTAAATTTTTAATTCACACCTTACATTGTCTTCTTTAATTCAATCGGCTGTTTGTGCTTTCTACAAGCTCATCATATATGTTATAAAATAACTCCTTTATCAGCTTATTTGCATCCTCTTCTAGTTCATTGAAAATCTTATGCATTTGTTCATTTCATCTTTGACCTCTTCTAACATTTTAACCATTAGGTTTTTGAGCTCTTTGCCTGAAACTTGTATCAGTTCAGTGCCAGAGAGGTGAGCTTTTCAGAATCATTTAGCAGCTCTTGATGTGCTATTTGCTCCACGTAATTCACCCTTCTCAACTTCCCACGCTTCCATTTGCAGTTATGTTCTAGTTCCACCCTGCCTCTCCCTGGGCAACAAATTTTGCGGTTCCCTGTGATCAGACAGAGGGCACTATCTCTGCTCCTGTGTGCTGTACTGGTGGCTTTTCTCTGTTGCTTTTTACTGTCAGGTCGAAGTAATACTCCTTCTTGTCAGGTTGCAGTCTAGCCGGGATTTTATTCATTTCTCGGCGACTGCAGGAATACCCTCCACAGGAGCTCATCTTGACCGATTTCTCCAGCCTAGTGATTGTGAGTTCCGGTGATTCAGTTTCCTGTCTTTCTGGCCCATGAGTTCGGAGGCCTCAGGGAGCGGCAGCCGCGAGCCCTCCCAAGGGGAATTCGTAGCGCTTTGTGGGCAGGTGGTATGCGAGAGCCTTCTCTGCGCTGCTTCAGTGCTTTTTCTCCACGCCAGGTCCCACTAGTTAGAGCCCCTGAAATTCTTACTGTCCCACATACTCCCAGGTGTCTGGTTCTGGGTCCCCAGCCAAGAGCATTTGCTGCTCTTGCTGCTCTCCATCTCCGGGGCTGACTGATCCTAACTCAGTCTGCCTTCTGAGACACTCTCCAGCTTGACCTTCCATAGTGCCTCACGAGAGGAGCCTCTCATGCACGGCCCCTCGCAGGGCTCCACCTCGCAGCAGGAGGAGAGTGCGCACAGGAGGGCACCGGGCAGTGGCTGATTTGGGTTGTCTGCCTTCAGGGGGTTGTGAACCTTTCCCAAGATGACATGTTCCAGACAACTGGGCTTTAAGCAGTTCCGGGACCCAGAGGCAGCCTGATTCTTACACTAAACATCCCTGTCGCTGGTTTCATCTGCTGAGTTTCTCCTTCAAGTTGCTCTGTCATGGTTGGGTTTTTGTTTACTCCCTAGACTGAGGACCCGTGGGCGTTGGTCAATGGTGAACATCCTGCAAGCGCCTCATGAGCAAAGCCACCCCCAGCTCGCTATGATCCCTTCTTCAAAGCACTTCTTTCGCATTTGTAAAATGTGTATCCTTCAGGCTCTCTATTAAGCGTATTTGCATGAATATTTTCTCTTTTACTTCACACAATATACATTGGGATATTATAAGTTATTGTTCTCAGTCTTTTAATTCCTTCTTCCAATATCTGCCGGAGCAACTTAGTTTGGCATTTTCCCCTCAGTAAACGGATTAATATTCTACTGATATAAAAAGAAAACACTGCAAATTTTAACCTTAAAACAACACAAATTTATTATCTTACATTTCTGGAAGTCCAAAGTCTGTAAAGCATTTCACTGAACTATAACCAAGGTATCGGTAAGTAGAATTCCTTCTAGAGTCTCTAGTGGAGAATCTGTTTCTTTGTCCTTTTCAGCTTGGGGAGTCTATCTGCATTTCTTGGCTTTTAACTCTTCTGTTTTCAAAGTCCACAACAATATTGCCCTCATCCTTTTCGTGATCCCATCTCTACACTTTCTCTTACCCAGTTTGAAGGTCTGTTGTAATTATGTTATGTTTACCAGGAAAATTTAGAAAAATACTTCCCACATTTAAGGTCAGCTGATTAGCAATAATAATAGCAATTACCACCTTAGCTTTTTTGACATACTCTAACATATTACAGATTTGGGACATTAGAACAATTTTGGTGGCCATTACTATGAGGGTCTACATGTAATTATATTTTGACACTTGCGGTAACCTTCCCACTAGTGTTCGTACAAAATTCCCTAGAGTTCCTGTGCTGTGCCACATGCTCTAACCTTTATTGCAAGTCAGCTCTTCTTTCAATTAAATATCAGGCCTGTCCCTCAGCTTTCTTTGCCTTCTCACTATAAAATATGGGACACCTACTTGTATAGTACCGGGTATAATTATTTTCAGCTTTCATTCTTACAGTTAGAATTAGTTTCCAATTAATCATTCACCATCTTTTATTATCTTTTCCCAAAGTAATCAAGTTTACAGGTTCTACTGCACATCGTATTATTGTTTCCCTTGTCATTCTCAAAGGTATGTTGTGTAGTTTCTTCACTTCCAGAAATTATTCTATTCCAATTCATCACAGGTGAGAGTTTTGAAAATTGTACTGCTACCTTGGGCCAAGAGCTCTGTATGTTTGGCTTCTCAGTTATGAAATTCTCATTTCCAGAGCTGAGAAGTATGCAATCCGACTCAAAATTCCCATCGAAGGCTTGTATATCTGAGACAAATCTTCCACTAATGTTTCCAGGTCACCCAGGAAGCAAAATCTAAAATGGAGTTTAGGATACAGGAAGCATATTAAATAATTTTGAAGTAGTTTTTTAAAAGGGAAATGGAGAAAAAATAAGCAGGCAAGGAAACAAGCAGGGTAAGCCATCAAAATAACATAAAACTCTATGGGGGACGGGGAGTTCTGAAGACCATATAGAAATACGGTGAGCTTAGACTGCATTGCTCATTGCTACTGGAACAATCTCTGAAGCATAGAGAGAATGGAGGACTGGCAAACAAATCTCTCATCCCTGAAGGAGGTCTGTGCACGACCCACGGTCCCTGAGGTCATGGCGGATGCCTCTTTCTGCCCTCTCATCCCCACTCCCCAGGCCAAAAGACTAATTTTCTTGCAGTGGATTTTGTTTACAGAAATAGAAACAGAACACCACATATTTCCTTAACAGAAAGAACTGCAGGCACATTAACTGTCTGAACATGAAACGAAAACAAAACTAATACAGTCTTGCTCAAAAATTAGAAGAGAAAGAAAGAAATATTGCCAGGATGCATAAATTAATGTCTACAAAGTTGTCTGCCGTACATAAATTTCAACTCCAGGCTATACTGAAGGTAGAAAATTGAAAATCTAGTAAAATTATTCCCTTACAGTAAACACAAGGTGGAACTACTTTTCTATATTTTTTAGCTAGATGGTGCTCAGAGAATTTACATAATCAAATTTGTTATTAATCTTTTTCCTTAAACTATATGGCTATAGATTATGTGCTTGGCTTTGCCCAGAGTGTTAAGAGATTGAAAGGGCATAAATGAAAAAGAATCTACATGATATGGTTCTATTATAAGGCAAAGAGTAAATAATAAAATAAATTAAAAAAACAAAAGTATCAGATTTCAGGTTATATTAGTTTCACACAAATAACGATTTTACAAAGCCATGGATGATGTGATAAAGTATAAATTCAGAATGTATTTTTAAATAGGAATTATTTAATGTCATCCACGTTACCAGTAATTATTGCTATAAATTTAATGGGTTAATATTGCATGAGGTCAAGTGTCCAGTTTCACTTTTATTTATTTACTTATTTTTCTATTTTTTACCAAGAACATGTATTGGTACATTGTATACATGATGATCACATTCATCATGGTTAATTTGTACCTGTATATGGTATATATTCATTCGCCTCCTTTCCCACCCCTCCCTTCTGTTCCTCCACTCTTCCCTATTTACAGCAGATGTATTTACATTTTTCCATTTTTCTCCTTTTTCCTTTCTTTCCCCCCTTTTTCCCCCTCCTCCCTTTCTAGTTCTGCTCCTTTTTGAATATTATCTTTCTTTTACCTAATGTCTATTACACCTCTTTGTCCTTATTTACACTTATGGTTTCTCATATGTACTCATGAGTGTCTGACTTATTTCACTTAAGAGTATGTTCTTATGGTGCATCCATTTACCTACTAATGTCTCTAGTTTATCCTTTTTTATGGTGGAGTAGTACTCCATTGTGTAGAAAAACTGCATCTTCTTTAGCCATTCATTAGTTGTTGGGCATTTGGGTTGTTTCCAATACTTAGCTATTTCGAATTGTGTTGCTATAAACATGGTTTTGCATATATTGCTGTGGTATGATGTTTTTAATTCTTCTATGAAGATACCAAGCAGAGGAATAGCTGGGTCAAATGGAACCTCTACTTGTAGGTTTCTGAGGAATCTCCACACTGATTTCCACGGTGACTAGACCAGTCTACATTAACATCAACAGTGGAGGAGTATTCCTTTTTCCCCACAGCCCCATCAGCATTTGTTATTGGTTGATTTCTTGATAATAGCTGTTCCTCCTGGAGTGACATGGAATCTTAGTGTTGTGTTGATTTTCATCTCTTGAATGAACAGTGATGTTGAACACTTTTTCATATATTTATTTGTCATTTTAATTTCCTCATCTGAGGAATGTTTATTCATTTCAGATGCCCATTTTTTTGAATTAGGTCTTTAAATTTGGGGGGGGTTGATTTTTTTTGAGTTCTTTATATATTCTAGATGTTAGACCTTTGTCTGAGGGACAGATGGCAAAATTTTTTTCCCACTTAGTGGGTTTTCACCCCACTCTATTGGTGATTTCTTTTGCTGTGAAAAAGCCTTTTAAGAGGATGTGGTCCCAAGCACTGAATCTTTGTATTATTTCTCTGCAGTCTGGGTTCTGTTCATAAATATTTTCCCTTCACCTATTTCTGATTGTTTTCTCTAATTCTGTGAAGTATGTTATTGGTATTCTGTTTGGAATTGCATTAAATTTGTATAGTAATTTAGGAAGTATGGCCATTTTCACTGTTTGTTTTCCCTATACAAGAAATGGGATATCTTTCGATTTTCTGATATCCTTTTCGATTTTCCTTTTTTAGCGTACTGTAATTTCCTATGTAAAGATTTTTACATGCTTTGTTAAATGGATTCCTAAGTATTTCATTTTTTTTTTTTTGATGTGATTTTGAAAGGTATATCTTCCCTAATTTCTTTCTCGGTGAGTTTGTTCTTTTTATATAAGAATGCTATTGACTTTTGGGTGTTGACTTTGCATCCAGCTGAACAATTGAATTTAGTTAATTCATTCTAGGTTTTTGGTGGAATTTTTGGGGGCTTCTACATACACTATCATGTCAACTGCGAACAATGCTAGCTTAACTTCTTCTCTCCTATCTTTATTCCTTTTATTTTTTTCTCTTGCCTAATTGCTCTGGCTATTTCTAGAACTACATTGAATAAGAGTGGTGATAGTGGACAGCCCTGTCTTGTTGCAGATTTTAGAGTGAAAGCATTCAGTTTTTGATCATTTAGTATGATGTTTGCCATTGAATTATCATAGATGGCTTTTATCAGATTGAAGTATAGACCATCTATTCCTAATTTCTGTAGTTTTTTTTTTTCATGAATGGGTGTTGGATCTTGTCAAATGCTTTTCCTGCATCTTTTGAGATGATCGTGTGATTTTTGTCTTTGTTGATATGGTATATTACATTTATTGATTTGCATACGTTGAACCATCCCTGCATCCCTGGGATGAATCCTACTTGGTCATAATATATAATCTTCTTGATTCCAGTTTCACTTTTAATCTTCATGGCTTACATTAACACTTATGTTTTTAAAATTATAGATCAAAAGATGCATTTCTCTTTTCTATTAGGATACAAATGTCTAATATATGGACTACATTATTGCCATTTCTAAAACTCATTTTGATACTGCTTTCAATATTAATGTAAATGATCTAAATGCTATTATCATTTAGAGGCTTAAATAGTAATTAGTAGCTAAAACAAGTAGAGATAAACAATCTTTAAATATATGAAATGTTTCCTTTTTGTGTATGCGTTTACTATTTTTGTTTTGTTGTCTTGAGTGACCACTCCCAAGTCATTTTGACTATGCTTCCTGTATTTTGTCCTTCCTGCCATTGTTTTGCTGTAATCCTGTCATTACTATGTACTAAAATGAAAGGAATTCTTCAGTGTGTCCAGTGACAAAAATCCCCAGAGATGAAGAACAATGCTGGTGATCAATGCTTTCACTTTTAAAGATTTTCATAATGAGATCAAAGTTTATAACAATGTCTAGTATCTGACAAGAGAAATATAATACAAACAACAGGAAAAAATCTACTGAAACAATTTCTTGAGTATTTTGAGATGTGATAAAAACTCACAGGTGTAATAAAAATCCTGAACATTTCTACACATTGCAATTTGACTCAACAAAGAATTCGTGTGTCTTGACAAAACATATTTTTAATTTTATCTTTTCTGTTGGAAAAAACTAGGTTACTTGTTTTTCGCAAAAATTTCATTTAATGGGTCTTCTGTAACATTTGGTAAAAAATAGCACTTTAATTACTGAGTCCCAGATTTTGACATCTATCAGTTGGTCCACTATGTCTTTACCCATTTTAAGGTTGCTATTCAGCAGAGAAGTTTTTAAGATTTAAAGAAAGTTGGTTGATTGAAGTGTTTTTCTAATAAAATAAAGTATGACTTTTTGTAACTTACATTAGAAATTCAAATTTCATCACATATTTGAAAAGAATTCTCTGGACCAGGGTCTGGAGGAAGATGACTGGCGCACAGAGCTGACCGCACCGTGGTCTAGGTGAAGTCTCACCCAGCAGTCTCTAAATGTGCCACATTATCTCTCTAAACAGGACAGAAGGTGCCTCCCCCAAAGGTAAGTCTCCGAAAAGAAAAACCTGCCATTGAATCCCTTCGGGCAAAACATTAGAGTTTGACAGAGTGTGGTATCGCAAGGACTACTTTATTTTATCTGATAAAAGGGGAATGTGTGGAGCTTTCTTTTTCACCTTTTTCAATCCTTAGGCGGTGAGGACTGATGATATAGGAAGGTGGCAGGCACACGGGCATCTGTGTTCTCAGAGCCAATTTACAGAAAAAAAGACAGGTGGCGTCCCAACTTTTATTGTCTTTATTAAAAAAAAAAAAAAAAAAAAAAAAAAAAAAAAAGAATGCAGGTTTCTCGCGTATTTGTGTCCCAGGATTTAGTTGAAAGTGGGAAATTATTTTAGGCCAAAGAATCTCCAGTGGAAGTCTTCAGCCTCTCTGTGCAAAGCAGGACTCTGACACTGTACCCTCAAGGCTTTCACTTCATCTGTGTCAGCTGAGCGGATTCTGAGTCTGATTATAAAAATTTGAGTCATCATCACAAGTCTGACACATGCTGCTTCCAAAGGAGGCTCCGAGTCTCATTCAGAGCCGCAGCCTGGCAGCGATTTCGTTTTTGTTTTCTGAGTTATTTTCCTTTCACCCTTTTGCAGAGCTGAAACCAGAAAATGCTTCTGAGCAGAGCTGAACACTGCAGCAGATGTATTACACGTAAACACACGGAAACATAGAGGGCCCTGGAGAATACGAGCTAGTGTTAGCCACAAAATCTGTCAATTACAGAAAATTTAAACCATGAAACAAAAATAAATATTACATGGATATTGCCAATCACTGTGGGAAAAGTAACTTTACCTCTCAAGTGATCACTACTATAACCAGGGAAACAGTGAGAAGTATAGTCTGTAAGTAAAGTATTCCTGGATGATACCAAAAGAATCATAAGAGAATTTTCACAACATGATAACATTTCTTTTCGTAATTCTTATGAAAGGACCAGATTGCTTCTTCGTTCTGCATTTACAGTTTTTTTTTAAACACCTCAACAGAGTGAGTTTTGTTAGCTTAAACTCATCCATATGTGTATAGTTGATTTTCCTGACATCTATTCACTCCCTTTAACATAATTTTGTCAAGTCCAGACTCAGTGAAAATATGTTCAATACACATCTTTCTTTATCTAAAGTATGTGTATGTGCCTTTGCATTTTTAAGGACGTGTTTCAACAGGCTGGGATAACAAAAAACACTATAAAGCTGTCTATAGTTTACCTCAAATACTGGTCAATATTTTATTTTTCTCAAGCGTGTTTGCACTATAAGATTAGCCCAACATTATCTAATAAGGATTCTAGTGCTGATAATGAAATGTTTAGTATATATCTATATCTATGTCTATATCTATATCTGTATATGAGGAAATCTTTCCTGCACTAAGAAAATTCCTTTATGACGGCATCATTCATTTATTCCAACTACACTTATGATTCATCTTGCTCCCTTCTACACTGTTAGTGGGAATGTAAGCTAGTACAACTATAGAAATCAGCATGGAAATTCCTCAGAAAACTAAAAGTAGAAATTCCATTTGACCCAGAAATTCCTCCTTCTAGTATCTTCCCTAAAGAGTTGAAGACATCATATTACAATGATACATGCATATCCATGTTTACAGCAGCGCAATCCATAATACCTAAGTCTTGGAAGCAGCCTATATGTTCATTAACAGATGAATGGATAAAGAAAATGTGATATTTACACACAATGGAGTATTGCTGTTTCATGAAGATAGATAGACTTGGTCGTTTGTAGGAAAATGGATGCACCTTGAGAATATAGTATTACGTGAAAGAAATCAGACACACAAGCTTAACTATTACAGTTTCTCTTACATGAGAAACTCAGAGTAAAAATAAAGAGCAAAATAAAAGATAGGTAAGAGAAAGTAGGGAGACAGAACATTCTCAAAGCGGAAGGAGATCAAGAGATGGAGGGAGGTAGAAGGAGGGAAGGACTAAGGGATGAAAAAAAGGAATTAGAATGTGCTATGTACATGTGCCAACACAAAGAATGTAAACGTCATGCACTATACACTTGTATTAATAAACTAAAGTTTTATAAAAAGCTGTTAAAATGCAATGGGAAAAGTCCAAGCTGGGAAACTGGACACCTGATCTACCTCCCTCAGCTGGATCCCAAATTTTTGAGGGATTCTTATGCCATTAAATAGATGTGAAAAGTATATCATTAAGTTTTAACTGAATTTACTCTTACAAAAGGGTACATGGATAAGAAAATTTTACTTCAGATAACCAACAAATTTAATATACATAAAAATACAAGTATGAATGAATAAGGAGAAAATGCCCTAACACTAGCTGTAATTTGAACATAAGGGCTAGCATCACACAATTAAGTTTACAAAATAGTGATGTATTTAGGATCCAATAAGCTAGTCATGGCATTGAAATCTCTGTGGAAACTCTTATATGTAAGGATTTATAACCATTATGATTAACAATAAATTGCATTTCACATTCATATTGTACCTCGAAAGGCTAGTGAATGATATTTAGGGCGCTCATGGTCATAAACCATTTTAAACAGTGTTTCATGCTTTGGGGATATAGCTCAGTGGTGGAGCACTTGCCCAGCGTGTGTGAGACCCAGAATTCAAATGCCAGGGTAAATAAATAAATAAATAAATAAATAAATAAATAAATAAATGCTTTAAATTATTCATTTTGCATAGTTCTTTTTAAAATTCTCATTTGTGATTGTCATTAAGTACATAATTATCACAAATAAATGTATTCATAGTATGAATAATGAATAGGCATTTAGAAGTACAATAAATTGTAAAGTCACCATCTCAAAGTAAATACACTGGATTTTCCATAGTATTTCTTAGGTTTTCATACAAATGTTAATGTATGTAAACTTCAAGAGCTTTTCTTTGACCCCTTCAAGTTAAATAAGGGCCTAATCAAATTAGCTTGTTTCATGTTACATTTTTTTCCATCATTGGAACAAGCATATGATCATTTACAATTATCTAATATGTTAGCTTATTTGAGTGCATATTCCATGCTAGCTTTTTGTTGCTATAAGTCAATTTGCTTTCTCAGAAAACAAACCAAATAAATAAATAAACTGTTTCGAAAGAATGCATGAAACAAAAAGTAAAAAGCATGAGTTCTTGTGTTTTGTCTGGCAGTTTTATGAACTGGAACAATCCCGAAAAGCACATGAAGACTTTTGTGACTTGGTTTACTGATTAGTAAAAAATGAACAAACAAAATTAGGTGTCCTGGAAAATGTCCTAGAAGAAAACTCTGGTTTAGAAATTAAAGCAATAAAATCTGCCAGCTATTTTCAATCACAGGGTTGGTTCACTTCCTATGTGCTTCTAACCAGGTTCCAGACCTTTAGCAAACTGTCTTTTGCAAAGTGAGTTTCCAATGAACAAATCACACGCCTGTATAAAACACAATTATTCATCCTGTATTTCCCACATCTTCATCATATTCGCCTAGATTTGTGTTGCCCTAAAGTGAGAGATTGTTAAGACCTTCTTGTAAAACAATTAGTGGTAAATAAGTTTCTGAAACAAAACTTCTACCTTAAAATGAGCATCGATTGAGCTCTTTTTACTATTACAAAATGAAAAATCATCTCAGGTTTTCTTTCTTTGCTATTTCTTGTGAAATAGCTGTCATCCATAATGATTGACCAATTTTAACAGCTCCTTCCCTTTTCACAAAGAATGTTCAGTTTATGGAGTAGAAATTGAAAAAGAAAGCCAAAGGCTCAACAAATTTTATCTTGGTATTTCAAATTAGAATATAAACTAGTCAGGATGTCAAGAAAATTAAGATCTGTTATTTTAATAATCTCCTATCAACGAGTCACCAAACACAGCCATATTATTTTGCACCACAATGACAAAAAACTAAAGCAAGTTCGCTGCTTGAATACCATAACAAAATTGAAGTAAAAATTAAGATAGATATTGGTAATATTATAATATATTCGAAGAGCTTGTTTGTATTTCTTGACCTCAAATGAAGTGGTCCTTTTCCTTTCTATTCAGGATAAGTGTTATTTCTGCTGGCATAAAAATAAAGAACTACTTGATGCATTACTTGTATTTATACTTAATGTACTTTAAAGGCATGGTTATGTTTGGGTATAGATTCAAATATTCTATTACTGAAAGGGGCTAGTACAATTAAGTTGCTAATATTAATTCTTTTCACTTTAAAGACAGAGAAGTGACTCTCCATATGTTTTCCTTAATCTGGTAATCCCAATTTCTTCTCTACCATGAATAAATGTGAAACATTGTGCCTTTTTATAGGCATTGTTCAAAAAATTTGTCTTGATTTGTAGAAGATTGTGTTTCATTACAAACCAGAAAGACAATCAATTTTTTGTACAATTATAATTACAAAGATTGAATAATTCAGATTTCTCTGAGTTTATCATCAGATTGATTTATCTGATACTCAACGGACAAAGTCTGGCTATTCCAAATAATAGTTATAAGAATTACAAAATGAGTGTTGTTGCCTGGGCCCTAAAAATGTATAAGATTATTTTCTCCATTTCTTTCTTTCTTTTTTCTTTTTTTTTCTGCATTTATTTCTAATGTAGATATAATGTCAGAAATCTATTAGTATTTTAAGTTTTAAAAATCTTAGTCATTAGCCCCACATTCCAAAAAATAAATCATAATAATCATAGTATCATGATTATCATCTTCTTCACTAGCACCATCACAGAACTAAACAAACTAATAACTGACGATTTCTATATAATTGACCAATATAATATTTTAAAAAATATATACATTTTATACATTTAGTGGTCCTATGACAAATAATACTTTTAGTTTATTTTTACTATTTCTATTATTTTACAGTAACTTTGTAATATATAAGAAGTATGATACATAATATATATTAACCATGGTTAATAGTTAATTCTGGTGTTTTTAAACTGAACCCTGTATTCATTCAATACTCGTTAAACTTTAATTTTCTGACTTCTTTCTTTTGACTACTCGAGTAGATATTAATCACTTATTTTCCACCAATAAAAATCATTTATTTTGATGTTTATTACTTTTGGACAAAGTGTGCGTGTGGCCATTTAAATGGTTTAAAAATTCAAATTTTGCAGATACATTTCTACTATTTTTGAAAACTCCAATTTTGCCAAATTTATAAGACAGTTGCTTTAATTGAAACGTCCAAAAAGCAGACACCAAGATACTAGATTTGCAAGACACTTATTGAGAAAAAATCAAAGTGGGAAGAAACGAGAGAAGGAGCCCTGAACAGGACTGAATCCTGTGAACTGGGAGACCGAAGGAGGAATGGTTGAGCAAGGCTGCCGGAAGAAAATTTTGGTCAGACCAGACACATCCTCAAGCCAATGTCCCCCGTTAGAAGAATTCCCAAACCTCACTGACGTAGGCTTGCCTTCTTGTGCCTGGGGTTCCTGGTCTGTGAAGGCTATCAGTAGGAAGCGAGGTTTCTGAGCCAAAATGTAGGTGGACTCTACCGCAAAAGCCGAGGCGGTCCATCCATGGTGGCCCTTGGAGAGTAAGATCTGAGACATACTTTCATGGGTCACCACCGTATATCCTCCTCCTCTACTCGGTTTTGAAGAGTATCCCTTACAAGCGGCTTCTGTTCCTGAGGGGAACTGTAGAAAACAGAATTTATCGGAGTGAACCACAGCCTCTGCTATGAAGTTAATCTTAGAACTACACTAGTTTTGATCATCTTCCTACCAAATTATTGTTATAAATTTTCAGTCTGCTCAGCTCAACTAATATCTAAAAAGGTCTTGGGTTTTCTGAAGAGCTGAACTAAAATTTTATTCCTTGGGACTCTGAACATCTGATAACCATGTACTTTTCAGGCCTGGATTGCTGTGCTTATTGGTTTGCGTTTACTGTGTTTAAAGTGATTCTAGGAAGCACCTAAGCAGATCATCTGTGTTTCAAAGGTACACTCATTGGTTCATTTTGGGAAAAGCAACCTCGTTTTCTGCCTGTCAGGGAAAATTACTCTTGGATATGCATTAGCTTTTTTCTCTTGCTGGTCCCTCCTGATAAGGAGTTCCAAGTAGGTACCTGTCAGCAGCAGGTAAGAGAGAATTTCTCACCCAGTAGCATTTCAGGAACAGAACCTCCAGCCCAGTGGAATGTAACTGTGGAATGTCTCAGGGGGTCACGGGAGTCACAGGAATTGGCCCTGCGGCTGCTCTGCCCATTGCTTCCTGCACACTTGCATTGTTTCTTTTGAGACACAGCGCTACATGAAAGCTTCTTATTTAATAGATCTACTCACCCTAAGGAAAGTTCTCTTCCCAAACTTTTTGAATGTTGCTTTAGCTGGTGCTACAGATGTGTCTTTTGAAAACTCTTTCAGCTCTCTGTGGGCTGGCTGTTGGCAGGTGTTGTGATGCATGAAACAGGTAGTGAATGCGGTGGTCTGGTCCTGAGCCCTTGCCGCGCTTCTCTCCTCTGGTCAGATGCTGTGCTGTGTGAGGCACTCAAAGGTAGTAGTACTAGTTACAAATGGCGTGTCCCTACACATGGAAACACACGTCTGATACACTTAGCAGACACAGTTAATTTGCCTTGTTTGAGTGATTGAAGGATTAGCTCTTTCTTCCTTGAAATTCAGAAAATTTATCAGAATATGTATGACAATTGATAGCCACATGTAAAATTGTGAAGTAATTAATAGAAAGTTACCTTTGACTACAGATTCAAATTTTTCCCCACTCAAGTAAACATCTAGTCTAACTAAACATTTTTACCACCAGTTTTAGTACTCTTTTCCTTTCAGGTATACTAACCTATGTCTGAAAGTTTTAATCTATTTTCATTTCCTTCAGAATTCTATAAATTAATTTTATATAAATATGATAATATCCATTTATCTACATCTATAGAATAAGTGGAAATAGGTACACATATAGACACTCATGTTCTGTTAGCATTCTGTTAGCATTTTGATATGTTGTATCGTCAGGATTTTTTTTTTTTCTAGCACCTATCATCTCATGCATTCTGAGTATTTCAAAGAAAAAATATATTTTCCCAAATTGCCAAAATAATTACAATTTTTGTTACTGACTTCCTTTTTAGAAAAAAGAAGTAAAATAGGGCAAAATTTCCAACTTTTGAATGATGTCTGCCTTTATCAAACAAGGAGAATTTAATTTTGAATTTCTAATGACTTTCTCTTTGAGATATCAGTAAACTCCCAAGTCCACGTTGTTTTTTCTAATATTTTTAATTTTTGTTGGAAATATCTGTTGGAAAACACAGAACATTTTTGGCATTTTTATACTTTTTATAGTATTAATAGCAAAATCCCAAATATAGTATGTTACCCCTTTTTTGATACCCATGCTCAGGAATATTAGTGATTTCCGTATAGTTGCTGCTTCTTTTCCTTTGTATATCTGGAAAGCAGTCAATATGAATCCCTAGAATCTTTGTCTTCTTTCCTTGCCAAAGCTTTTAAAATAATATGATTGCAGCTTGAAGGGTTTCCATTCTTTGTGATGAGTATTACTTCTGCTTATATCTTGTTTAAATTATTTTTTTTTCCATAGCAGTTGCACCAGTCTACACTCCCACCAACAGTGGAGAAGGGTTCCCTTTTCTCCACAGCCCCTCCAGCGTTTGTTATTGACTGATTTGTTGATAATAGCCATTCTTTCTGGAGATGTAATCTCAGGACTGTTTTAATTTGCATCTCTCAAATGACCATTGATGTTGACCATTTTTTCATATGTTTATTTGCTGTTTCTATTTCTTCATCTAGGAAGTGTCTATTCATTTCAGTTGCCCACTTTTGTAGTGGGTCTTTAAATTTGGGGGGGATCTGATTTTTTTGAGTTCTTTATATATTCAAGATGTTAGTCCTTTGTCTGAGGAGCAGCTGGAAAAAATTTTTCCCACTCTGTGGGTTGTCTCTCTGCTCTGTTGGTAGTTTCTTTTGCATGCAAAAGCTTTTTAATAAGATCAGATCCCAGTTGTTGATTCTTTGTGATATTTCCTGGGGAACTGGGGATTTGTTCATAAAGTCTTTGCCTACACCTATGTCCTGAAGGGGTCTACCTATTCTATCTTCCAATAGATTCAGTGTTTCTGTTTTAATATTTAGATCTTTGATCCACTTTGATTTTAGCTTAGTGTGGGGGGAAAGATATAGGTCTAATTTTAACTTTCGGCATGTGGAGAGCCAGTTTTTCCAGCATCATTTATTAAAGAGGCTTTATCTTCCAGTGAGGTTGTTTGGCCCCTTTGTCAAAGATAAGTTGACTGAGAGTGTTTAGAAATCAGTGTGGAAATTCCTCAGGGAACTAGGACTAGAAGTTCCATTTGATCCACCTTTACTCTTCTTGGTATCTTCCCTCCAAAAAAAAAAAAAAGGGCATCAGACCACAGCAATACATGTTTATAGCAGCACAGTTTGTAATAGCTAAATCTTGGAAACAGCTCAAATACCCATCAACTGAGGAATGGATAAAGAAAATGTGGTAATTTTATACAATGGAGTACTACTCTGCTGTAAAGAAAGATAAGCTCGAGATATTTCTAGGTAAATGGATGTATCTTGATACTCTTAAGTGAAATAAATTGGACACACATGTTTAAATACCGCATTGTTTCTCTGGTGTGAGAAACTAAAAGTGTAAATAAAGAATGAAATGTATTAAATTTGGAAAGGGAAGAAAGTGTCCAAATGGGAAAGGAAACAAGGGAAGGGGAGGGGGAAAGGAACAGAGGGACAAGAGAAATAAGAAATAGAAGGAAAAAAAATGGAAACAAAGCTTTTGTAAATAGGGAGGGAGGAGGGGTTGAGGGGAGGGGAATGGGAAAAAAAGAAGCAACAAGATATATCATGTACAGGTACAAATCCTCTATGATGAATGTTATCACTATGTACATCTAAAATGTACCATTAAAATAAAATTTTTAAAAATAAATTTAAAAATTAGTTTTTCATTCATATGTGGCTAGATTAGTATGTTGTATTATAAATTAATATTTCATTGAGACTGAAAGTTCTTATTTGCAGTCTGAAATGTCATAAAACATGATGACTTGATTTCATGTTAAGAATTTTACTTACCATGTTAAGCAATTTTCTTTAAATTAGTAGTTTCAGTTAACAAGGTAATTGTTTCGAGAAAATCACCAGAATTGCAATAATTTTAGATCTAGGTCTACTCAAGTGATTAGGTTATTGAATAAAGAAAGCTTATTGACTTATGAGTTTCAAAGTAAAATAGTAAAAAGTAGAACTATTTTATCTTTCTTTTTTAACACTGGTGATATGTATTAAGAATAGTAATATAATGCTATCTACTTATTACTTTGGAAAGTAATTTAGAGAAACATTTCCTTGAAATTAATAATGGATGGTAATATTTGCAGGTAACATATCATTATATGTTATACTAATAATTTAAATACAATAAACAAAAATCATTTTTATCTTAGTATTTATTTTTGGACATTTTACTTAATATACATTTCCAATACTGACATACATTTAACAATGTATAATATCAATTATCACTGCAAGATCACTTCATTCTTTTGCAATTTCTAAAGTTTTGTTCCATAATATTTGAGTGTTTTGCTTAAGGATGGATACCACTAGGCTTAAACCTTCAAATTCAGTGTTATTTACAAATAAATGTGTAGGCTCATTCCTTTGTAAATTATTAGAAAAAAATTTTCAAGCATAAATTTTAATGAAAATAATTACAAATAAATATGTAATTTAAGAAAAATATTAGTAGATTTGATTCGAGTTGACCTAATTTATTTTTCTTCTCCTATTTAGCATTAGAATTCAGCAATATAAATATCTTTCAGGAGTTACTTTCGAATGGCCCCCCCTCATCCAGGGTAGCTGTCTGCTCTTTCTCTCTCTCTCTCTCTCTCGCTGTCTCTTGCTCTCTCTTTCTCACTCTTCCTCTCTCTTCCTCCTTTCCCCACCTTCAAATAAATCATCTTCTCATTAAAAAAAAAATCATTCAGAAGTTAAAGTAAAAACTGTATGTTCTTCATGTACTGTTTACCTTTCAATGAATAACAATTTTTTCATCATGAGAAAAACCTGTGGAGGACTTTGATAGTATAATTTGAACAGCTTGTTCTATATTGTACTTTTTTTTTTTTCTGAAATCCCTCTCTGCCCTAAATGTCTGTTGCTTCAAATTTAGACTCTTGATTCCTTTTGTATAACTACTAATTTTTTTAGTTTTCTGTATATTACATAGATACTCAGGAAAGAATTTGGAAAAATAATATAAATTAGATAAAAATAAAAATGAGAAATAAAACTATGTTTAATTATTATGTGCAAGCACATTACCTAAAATGTGAATATTAAAGAACACTAATCTTTGTTAAAGTCACGTAGGGTAAGCATGGGGATAGGGCAGTGTTTTAGAGGCACATATAACTAAACTTTGTTGTTGTGTAAGACTGCACTTTTCCCCACATTGTGTAAATGATTATTGTTCAGTAATAATTACATACTTTCTTGTGGTCCTTTAACAAGCTTTGCAACCAATAGGTTAAGTAAAGGATACTATGCTGATATCATATATAGAGAAAATAAGCTTCAGATTTCCAAAAAAGTAATGATTTACCACACTCAAATTCTAATCCTATCATTTTATTTTATAAGCAGTGATATACAGTGGAGAAGAATGACGTTTGGAGCCTTAATTCTCAATGCAGTGAGGAATAAATGACAAAACAATCTAATTGTTTTAAAGTTCTAAGTCTAATGACATATTGGTCAAAAAAATTCCCTGATAAAAGAAAGA
Organism: Hystrix cristata; assembly: GCA_004026905.1. Lineage (NCBI taxonomy): Eukaryota > Metazoa > Chordata > Mammalia > Rodentia > Hystricidae > Hystrix > Hystrix cristata. The sequence continues at coordinate 51,678 of PVJO010009139.1, forward strand.
GCTCAAATCATTGTTGAGATTGACTCTTTAAAAACAAATTGTCAATTCAAAAGGAATTTGGATCCAAAGATCCTGGTATGCTTACCTATTGTTTCTGATTTCCCCTAAAATGTTGACAAATACAGTCTTCAATCTCATATTTATATAACTTCCACAACTATCAAAAAATGAAATTCAAGAGCAAAACTCAAACTGCACTATTTATTATAGTTTCAGAGAGTTTTGCTGCTCAGACATAGATTCTCCAAACAGAGCAGATTACTAATTTACTACAGAATTTTTTGAAAGCGTGGAATTTAAAGATTGGTAGAATGTTACAAGTACATGAGTTGACATCGTCTGTATCAAATGAGGATGCTTTTCAGTGGGTGGCATTATAAGATAATTCCTTTTCAATTACTTGACGTTTAGAGGCCAGAAACTCTCACTGTTTAGCTGGCATGCAAATGCATAGTCACTGAGGTAAGTTATTGTTACTTATAAAACTGCATTAAAAACAGGTTCAGTGGCTATATGTTATAAAAAGAGACCTTCCAATTACTGTTTAGACATATTATACTCATTCTGGTAGATGTTACGCGCTATCAGGAAAATCCATCCTCTCCTGGTAATGTGGGAATTTTTAAAATAAATATTACATTTACTGATGTTATTACTACTAAGTTAGATGTTCCAGAGGTATGCTATTACTCATATGTTCTGAAATGTAAGATGTGTATGCTACTGAGAAGTATACTACCTGGTTTAACAGATAATTTTTAATAGTGACTTGAATTTATCTACAACAAATTGGCTTCTGAGAGTACAATTTTATATTTAACTTTTGTTATGCATCAGGATTTACAACATAGAATTATTCTGAGACTATTTTATAATCTGAAATTATATCATTTGAAAATTATTATAAAATTTAAAAAATATAATTTGAATTATGTGAATGATAATTTTAAGCTTATAAACATATGAATTCATGTCATGATATGCAATAGTTGTAAGAGAAGAATCTCTCGGATGGGTACATTTATTCAGTTTTCCAGAATAAAAATTTTGTTTTCCTAATTCTCTTAAAGAATAAAATACTTTTTTTTTTTTGTAAAGTTCATTAGCTTTGACCTACCAAAGTATAGGCCGACGTTATGAAAACTTACACAAATAAATTTCTATTTAAATTTGAAATGCAAACAAGATTACTTGTTTGCAAGATTACTGTGTAAATAAATTTCTATTTAAATTTGAAATGCAAACAAGATTACTTAAGTAATATTTATTTTAGTTAACATCAAATACCTTTTAGAGATGTATTTTATGGAAGCAATTAATTTAACACTTATAATTTTTACTTTTGGCAAGTAAGTATTCTTGGTTCTTCCGCTTAGCTAGTTATTTATGGCAATAAACCACATTAACACTATAATACATCTTCTTAAAATGCAAATTGATCTTCATCCAGGTAGTCTAAATTAGCAGTTATAATGAATGTGCTCTAAGAAATAAAGCAAAATTTAATCTAAAATTAGCTATCAAAAGGTTTTAGCGCTAATCTCAGTACTTGTGTTAACTACCTACTTGATTTTTTACAAATCAATTGACCTTTCTGGGCCCTCAAGCTTTAACAAGTACAGTAACAAATTTTGACAATAAAAATTGATCTTACATACAATATTTAGTGGATAATTTTGATGTATGCAACAAAATTAGAATGTTCAGTTATTTCACAATGAGAAATGGATTTTATAGTTTTTCTCAAAAGATATTTTTACTCTTAATTTACTGTAAAAGAATAAAAAATATTAATTGTAAAGGTCTTGGATTAACAGGCAGATGTTTGATGTTTGAGGACATTAATATGTAGAATTTGCTTCTCACAATAGCAGACTCTGTAGCTCTTCAGTTAGTGATTACTTGGCTCTCTAGAACAAAGTCCAAATTCTTTGCAAAGTTATTCTATAATTTGAATCTAATCTATATTTTCTGTCATTGTTCTCTCATATTTCTCTCTCTTTCAGCTTCAAAACTTACGATTGCTCATGTAACTATTAACTTATATGCTTGAGGCACACAGCTTTCTTATTACTCTAAAATAACCTTTTACCCTATCCTGTAATAACCAAATACAATCAATACCTTAAGTAAGACTTTCTTCTTTCCTCTAGCCAATGTAAAATTACTTTCCTCTTCCTGACTGCTATTGAAATTATTCAGTGGTATCTCACATAATTTTAATGAAAAGAGAAGAAAACACACACAGAGCACCATTTATATCTATATATATATAAATATACTTTTATATATTTATATATATATTGATATATTTAAATATACTTTTATATATTTATATATATATTTATATATTTATATATATAATAATAAAGACAGACCTATTTTCATATATGTCAGAGAATTAACTCTATATAGTTGTATATATCTGTATTAGTTACCTTTCCAGAGCCAGTCGTTTGCTAGAGAGCAGATTTAATAAAGGACGTTTATAAGTTACAACATTTGCCCATAAGCCAAATGCAGGAAGAGTGCAGAATGTCTCTCTATGCACTGGAGACCCAAAAGATCCAATGAAGGGCTGGAAGCCCACAGCACTGTCCCATGCTCATCCGTGTCTGCAGATAATGGCTGAAGAAATCTTTACTGGAACCAGGATGTGATGCTCACAGCAGAGATGAAGACAGGAGCTCCCGCAAAGCAACAGCAGCCATCTGCGATGACAGCAAGGCCCTGAGCTCCTTCCTTGACAAAAACAGCTGCAACAGAGCTTCTCCTGGGAAACAGCCACCTCCCATCTTCTGCTTCCATTCTCTTTTACATTGTGTAGGCAGTAATCCTCAGGTGGATCTTCTATGCCCCAAACCCCACTAATTCAATCCAGTTGGGCATTCCTGCTCGAGCTGACCATATCAGTCCACCACAATGTCAATTACCCATAATTCTTCTCGGTAAGAAATATTTTTAATATAACTAACAGTGTAGGAACAACCGTAGGAATAAGCAGCTATAAAGACAATCACGCACAGGGTTTGTTAATTGTAGAGGCAAATGATGTTGGGGAGAAGGATATAGATATTAATTATTAATCAGAATGATAATTTAGAGAGAAAAGACAAAGGATGATGATTAATTTAAATTTTAAATAACTTAGATTTACTGATCAAGTATAGGACCAAGTTTCCACAGTTGGGATAATAAAAAAGTTTAATTTTAATGAATTTTTATGTGAATACATCACACTTGCTAAAGGTACATTTTTTTCTAAGAAAAAACTACATTTAATCATTCTGCACTGGGCTTGCAAAAGATCTAAGAGCTGGTTAAATAGTAACGGTATAATACATTTTGAAGTGCTCTAATATCAGAAAAAGCTACAGTGATGGCTAAAGATTTATGGTTTGTGGTGTCCTTTAAGATTTTCTGGTGATCTTTTTTTACCTGAAAATTTACATTCTTGATAGTGAATCCTGAGGTGATAGAACTATTTTAGTAACTATTTTAAGAACAAAAAGGATCTTCTTCCTAAAGAAGGTAAAAGATAGGTAAATTTTAATTGTTATGCATTTTGCACCTCAGAATTTCCATGTTGAAAATTGCAAAACCTCCAATGGTTAAGCTCAGTTCTGTCCACTCGATTGTCTTGGGAGCTGCCCAGGGTATTTGTGGAGAACATATTTGGGTGTATGCAGGGGGGGCATGCACGCCTGGCCTTGGTACTGTATGTGCCACTTATTCTTTCTCGCTTTCCCCTGAAGCACTTCCCTTCTGCCATGAACTAAGCATCTTTGTTCTGCGGCGCCTTTCCACCATGTTGTTTTTCACCTTGGAGCCAGCTGAACATGGACCAAATCTGAGATTTTGAGCCAACTTTTCCCATAAGTTGTGGTTGTTGGGCAATGTGTTGTAATCACAGGAGAGCTTACTAATACACAAAAAATTGAGACTGGACAAATGGGGTCATTACTGTGATTGTTCCCAACAATGTGTTTCAGAAGTCCTTGAAACAGGTTTGAAAGAAGAGTTTGGAAAGGTTTGGAGATGCAAGCTAGTGAAGCTTTAAAATATTGTAAGCAGAGCTTGATGGACAATTCTAGATGGAGCTTGGAAGAACAGAATTATGCTAAGAATGTGGACAGCAAAGTCCAGGCTTTTGAGGATTCAGATGGAAACAAAGACCATATTAGAAAATGTGCTCAAGGGCAACCATGTTACATTCTAGCAAAGAACTTATTTTCATCTTGTGTGTTCTCTAAGTGTGTATGGCCTGAATTTAAAGGTGGTGGACTAAGTAATATGGTGCAGGAAACTTTAAGGCAGCCCATATTCCAGGCTGTAGCATGGATACTGCTGGCCTCTTTTAACCAGATCTACACTGAGACTCAAGGTCACAAAGCAGAAGCAAAAGATGTACACATTGTGCAAGTTGGTTAAAAGGAAGCAAAGCCTGTAAAGTTTGGAACTAGGAAAGTGTTCCGAACAAAGAAAGTGTGGTTGCTGAAAACATTATTATTAAAAAGAAGTTAGTATTTTCTATTAGTACAATTGGAAAGATGCCTAGTCAACATCACAGAAAATGGTCTGGTGCCATCCATCACAGACTCAAGAATGTGGGAGAATAAACTCTTTTGGAAGACTTTGCTTCCATCAGATTCAGTATTTCTGTTTTTATATCTAGGTCTTTCTAATTTGCTTTTACTATAGATTGAGATATATGGGTCTAGATCCAGACTTGTGCATGTGGATAAACAATTTTCTCAGTACCATTTATTAAGGAGGACATTTTTTCTCTAGTGTATACTTGTGACTCCTCTGTCAAAGATTAGAGGGCTAAAGGAGGCTGGGGCTGTTTCTTATCCTTTATACTCTTTCATTGTTCTGCATGTCTGGTTGCGTGCCACCACCATGTTATTTTTATCAGTGTAGCTTTGTAATATAATGTGAAATCTAGGATTTTGATTTGTTCTTGTTGCCCGGCATTGCTTTTGTTATTCTGGATCTCTTTTGATTCTTTGTCAATTTAGGGTTGCTTTTTATAGTTTGGTGAAGAATGATGTAGATATTTTGATTGAAAGGACATTAAATCTGCATATTACTTTGATAGTATGGCTATTTTGACAATTTTTATTTTGCCTATCTGGGAGCAGGAAATGTCTCTCCATTTTCTAATATCCTGTTCAGTTTCTTTCTTCAGAGCACTGTAGCTTTTGTTATTGAGGTTTTGTGCCTCGCTAGTTTGGCTCCTAGAAATTTACTTAGGTATTTTTGAAGAAAATAGTAATGAAATTGTTTTCCAAATTTCTTTCTCAGTAGCTTCGTTATTGTTGTACATGAACACTATTGATTTTTAGTTGTTCATTAATGATATTGATTTGTTTTCTTTTTTTATTGCATCCTTGTTCCCTGTTGATGTGGGCTTCAAGGAATGAATTTGAGAGAGCCTCATCTTTCAACATCATGGAAGAGTTTTGAAAAGTATTGGTATTAGTTTTTCTCTGTAGTTATAGTAAAATTCATCAGTAAATCTGTCAAGTTTGCAGATTCTCTTATTTGATAGTTTTTATTACTGAGTCAACTCCATTGCCTATTATGGATAATTCAAGTTCTTATCTTCTTATTTCAGTTTTAGTAAGTCACATGTACCTTTGAATTTACCCAGTTTTGATCCCCAGTTTATTGGAAAATAAATTTACAGAACAGTTTCTTATGTTCCTCTGGATTTCAGCAGTATTCCTTGTCATTTTGCCATTTAATTTCTAACTTCATTGATACAGGTCTTTTCTTTCCTTCTTTTGGTAAGTTTGGTTAGAGGTTTGTTTTTCTTAACCTTTTAAAGAACCAATTGGCTGATTCATTGATCCTTTGTATATTTTACCCCAATTTCATTGATTTGCTCTGATTTTACAATTTCTTTCATTCTACAAATTTAGACTTCGATTATTCTTGTTTTTCTAGGACCTTGAGGTGAAACACTAGAAAATTTATCTGGTAATGCTCTATTTTCCTAATGCAGTAACTATTAATTACATATTTCTCTGTTAGAACTGTTTGTTTGTGTCCTATATGTAGTGGTATGCCATGTTTCATTATCATTTGATTCTAGGAACTTTTAAATTTCTTCCATGATTTTTTGTGGACCATTGATTATTCAGGATTATATTAAAATATATAAAACACTTTGACACTTAGGCATAAGCATTGACATTTGCAACAGAATTCTACTTGCATAAAAAGAATAATTCCAAGAAACAACAAATATAACTTTATCAAATTAAAAAGTTTCTGCACAGCAAAAGAAACAGTCCACAGAATGAAGAGACAACCTACAGAATAAGGAACAGTTCTTCCATCTTCTTGTGTGAAGGGAGACTCATATCTAGAATAGATTAAGGAAGATAAGAATTAGACTCCCCTAAAAGTCCCAATCAAAAATGGCAATTGAAATAGACATTTCTCAAAAGAAGAAGAGAAAATGATCACTGTAAGTACATTGACAACTGCTTAATATATTTGCTTATTAGGGAAATGCAAATTAAATCATTGAGATTCTCTCTTAATCTTCTAAGACTGGCTACCATCAAGGATTCAAAAACCACAAATGCTGGCAAAGATGTGGGAGAAAAAGAAAATTTTCTACATTATTGGTGAGGATATAAGCTAGTACAACCACTATGGAAATTAATCTGGGAATTCCTCAACAATCTAAAAATAGGTATTCCATTTGACTCATCTATACCTATCCTGGGTATCTTCTCAAAAAAGTTGAAGCAATATATACATATCCATGTTTATAGGAGTGCAGTCCATAATAGTTAAATTACAGAAACAGGCTGATGTCTACCAACAGATGAACAGGTAAAGAAAATGTGGTGTCTTCACACAACAGGGTATCACTCAGTCAAAATGAAGGATAAATTTGAGTCATTTTTAGAATAGATAGATCTGGGACTATGCTGTTAAATGAAATAAATCAGTAACAGAAGGCTAACTATCACATGGTTTCTCTTATGTGAAAAACCCAAAATAAAAGTAACTTAAAGAGAAAAATAAAGAAGAAATGATAGGAAAGAGGGAGGTGGACCTTTTGAAGGTGAAGATGGGCTCTGGGAAACAAGGGAGAGCAGAGGTTAAGGAAATCAAATATGACCAAAAGTATATATTATGCCCACTTTTAAGAAGGCAGGTCTAGTGCTTGAGCTGGTAGACAACCGTGACATCATTCTCATTGTGCTAGTTTTTCTGGCATGTAGAGTGCAAGGATTATGGGATATGGATGCTGCCATCCAGATTTCGGAATATCTTGTAGGCCACGCAAAATCTTGTGACAGAGTGACCCAGGAAGTTGGAGATGACAGAGATATTGACTGTCTGATAAGGTAAACCACAGGCAGGAAGCTGAGACAGCCCAAGAACAAGGTCATATGGGCTTCTATTGGCAAGACCACAGAGTGAGGCTATACAAGCTCTGTGGAACTCACATCTTGCCCAAGGCGTTAGACAATGAGCCACAGAATTTGGTGTTTGCCTTGCTGTTTTTCAATCTTGATATGATCTGATTCCTTTCTACCCTCTTGTTTCTCCCTTTTGGAATGGGAATATGTACCTTGTGCTATTGAATCATAGAACTGTTTATCTTTGTTTTTGAGTTTTCCAGAGGTTCACAGCTAAGAGAGTACCTTGAGTGTCAGAAGAGATTTTGCTTGGACATTTGAAAAATGCTGGAACTGTTGAGACTTTGGCAAAGAGGATATGGGCTTTTCAGTTGTATGCAGATATTTGTATCATTCTACGTTGAATTATGACCTTGCATTTATTTGAGGATTAAATATGGGTCAAGGTGATATGTTCATTATCAAATTGACAAAGATGGGAAGTTAAGTGTCGTCTTTTCAACTTGATTGCCTTGGAAGCTGTCCGTGCAATTGTTAAGCACATTTATTGGTGAGTCATGGAGGTGTAGACTTGGGCACTGCATGTGATTCCTTGCCCCTTCCTCTCTGGCACTGTTCCTCAGTTTGCTTCCTTGCCACTATATACCAAGAATCTTTGTTTTGCCATGCCATTCTGCCATTATGTTTCTGCCTTGGAGTCACCTAACCATGGACTGAATCCTCTGAGACTCTAAACCAAACTAAACCTCTTCTCCTTTAAATTGTGGGTGTCAAGAAAGCTGACTAATGCAAAATGAAATGTTAAAAATCTTATTTACATACAAAAATTACCTGAAACACTAATAAAATGCAGATTACTAGATTATCAATGTGTGCCGCCTGATAATCTGGCAGAGATTTAGTGTGACCCAGTTGTTGAACAATAATTACCACATCCTGTCTTTGGTTTTTTTTTTTTTTTTTTTTTTTTTTTTTTTTTTTTTTTTGGTATGTAGTACGGAGGGTCATAGTCAGAGCATCTCATATGTTAGAAAAGCACTCTGTCACTGAGCTACATTTCCATCCCCATGTATCACTTTCTATGTCTGTGAAACTCTGCCTGGTGTGTGGAACATAAAAACTCCAACTCAGGATTATTTGGACAATTTACTTTGACAAGAAATGTAAAGCTTGTACTCTATCCTGGCACAGAGTTGTATGCAATAATTGAATTAAAGTAACTGACACATATATACAGATTTGTTCATATAAAATGTGTATGTTTATACATGCATACACATATACAGATAGATGACATAGATATAGATATATAGATAACCAGTGAAGGAAAGGGAGGAATTTTCTCTAAATTTTCAGTCAGATGAAGTCTCATGAAGTCATTCTGAAGACTATGAGATTTCTCTCAACGAAAACGTACAAGTAAATCTTTCTCTCCAAATTCCATTCATGCTGAAGATACCTGCAGATTTTTGTAACCCTCTGTTTAACAAATTAGTCCTCCTGTTAGTTGCTTTCAAAATTCTCTCTGAGTTTCAGGAGGTTCTAGCATGTGAAGCAGCCTTTTATAGCTTTGGTTTTGTTGTTTGTTTCTGCTGGTTCTATCTTTCGTCAAGTTTGGAAGTCAGAAACAATCAGTGTTTTGGTTCTTAAATCATTGTTGGTTAGCAGAATCCAACAAATGAGTACATTTTTAAGACCGCTGCATTTTTACTGAAACTGTGGCTTGTATCTAGAGGGGAGTCAAGGACGTCACGGGATTCAGAGTAGTTTCCTGAAAGGAACTCCGGCTCAGGGTCTGCCTGAAGCCAGAGCAATTTAAATGGCCAAATTGGTATTACCTTTAAAGTCATATCTGCCTAATCCACCCCACTGTTCTCTCCCAACTTTGCATCTCAGCATCCAGAGCCTGAGACACTCTCCAGTCTCTGTCTCTTTGAATTTGGGTAGAGACAGAAAGAAAACCTAAGAAGTAAACTGAATATTGGGGCAAAGAATACCTGATACAGACTCAGGAATATTGAAAAATGTTGCTTTCAAAGGAGGTACATTTTAAATAATCTTGATTAATTGTTTTGCTTTAATTTAATTTGAGTTAAACTATTAGAAAGTTTCTCTGAATTTGCTCTTTTAAAATGATTAGTACTTGCTTGGGAATTAACTGATTAGCATACCTTGGATTCTAAGGATATGTCTCTAGTGACAAATTACAATAAAATACATGTGACAGATTAATGGCTTTGAATTTCCAGGAGTTTCTTGAGAAAAAATTTCTACAACATACATTCTTGGCAAACTACCAAAAACAGATGACTCTTTGTTACAGCTATTGTATGGAAACAGAGGGATGAACAATATCTTAGGAATTCACTGAAGCACAGTTTCAAACAACATAACTACTTTGGGTCTGCTGGGAAGCAAGGCCTCAAACAAACAGCCTGGCAGGTAGAATTGAGGAGCCAAATAGTTGTTTCTGAGTTTTACCTTCAGGGAGAATATGAGTGTGAGAGGCAGAGTAAAAAACAATCTCTGGCAAATAATCAAAGGAAACTCTTCAAAAGCACACAGAAGACACAGAATTGTTGCTTTCAAATGGATTTTTAAAAATAATGTCTTACCCCATTCCACACAGTTATTTTCATCACATGCATGCAAGTGATATATACAGTAAACATGTTATGTGTTTCATTTACTTTAAAGCTTATGGTCTCAAGAGGCATCCATTTTTCTACAAATGATTCAATTTTATCATTATTTATGGCAGAGTAGTATTCAATTTTGTATAAATACCACATTTTCTTTATGCATTCATCTGTTACTGGATGTGTAGGTTGCTTCCAAGATTTAACTATTATGAATTGTGCTCCTATAAACATGAGTATGCATGTATCACTATAACATGAGGTCTTTAACTCTTTCAGGAAGATACCTAAAAGAGGACTAGCTGGATCAAATGTCATTTCTATTTTTATTTTTTGACGAATGTCCAAAATGATTTCCGTAGTGGTTATACCTGATTATGCTCTCATCAACAATGAAGAAGTGTTCCTTTTTCCCTGCAACCTCACCAGAATTTCTTGTTTGTTGATTTCTTCATGATAGCCATTTTTTTCTTGAGTGAGGCGAAATCTTAGTGTTGTTTCAATTTGCATTTCTCCAATGGCCAGTGATGCTGAACATTTTTTCACATATTTCTTGGCTGTTTGTACTTCTTCATTTGAGAAATGTCTACTCATTTCAGATGCCCCCCCTTTTTTTTTTGATTGGGTATTTAAATTTGGGATCTAATTTTTATGAATTCATTATATATACTAGACATTAGTCCTTTTCCTGGGGAGTAGTTGGAAAAAAATTTCCCATTCTGTATATTGTCTCTTCAATCTTTTGGTGGTTTCATTTGCTGTACAGAATTCTGGTTTTAAATTTGATGTGAGACATTTGATGGTTCCTGGTAATATGTCTTGTGCAACCAGAGTTTTTCAGAAAGTCTTGTCTTCAAAAGTTTTACCTATTTTGTCTTTTGGCACATTAAATGTTTCTGTTCTAATGTTTAGATTTTGATTTCAGTTTAGTCCCTTCTGATTTCAGCTTATTGCATAGTGAGAGATACGTGACTAAGTTCAATCTTCAGCATGGTAATAGCCAGTTTTTCCAGCATCATTTGTTAAAGATGTCATATTTCCTCCAATGAAAGGATTTAGCTCCTTGGTCAAAGATAAGGTAACTCAGTGTGGTTGGAGTTGTTTCTGCATCCTGCATTCTGTTCCACTGATCAACAAGTCTGTTATTTTTTTTTTTTTTTATTTTTTGTCAATACCATGCTGTTTTTATGACTGTGGGTTAGTATAACTTTAAATCCTGGGCTGTGATGCCCCCCTGCCTTACCCTTGTTACCCAGAATTGCTTTTGCTATTCTAGGTATCTTCTGGTTCCACATGAATTTTAAGATTGCTTTCTCTATTTCTGTAAGGAATACTGTTTGTATTTTGATGGAGATTGCATTCATCTGTATACCAATTTGGGCTGTATGGCCATTCTGACTATATTACCCCTGAATATCCAGGAACAAGGGATAGTTTTCCATTTTCTGATACTGTCTTTGATCTCCTTTTTCAAAATACTATAGTTTTCATATTGGAGCTCCTTCATTTCCTTGGTTAGGTTAATTCACAAGTATTTCATTTTCCTTGATACTATCATGAAAAGCATTCATTTCTCCCTCAGTGAGTTTGTTATTGGTGTACACGAATGCTGTTGATTTTTGAGTGTTGACTTTGTATCCAGTAATGCTACCCAATTTGGTAATTAGTTCTAAGAGTCTTTGGGTGGAGTCTTTGTGGTCTTCCATGTAGAAGATCATGTCATCTGCAGATAACGATATGATAATTTATCTTCTTCCTTCCCTGTACATATCCCTTTTAATTCTTTCACTTTTGTAATTGCTCTGGCTCATATTTTGAGACTTGTTTTGAACAGAAGTGGTGATGTCAGTTATCCTTGTCTTGTCCTTGATTTTAGAGAGAAGGCTTTTGGCTTCTTTCCATTTAGAATAATCTCGACTCTTGGTTTGTCATAGATGGCTTTTATCAGAAGAACTTCTATTTTTATTTTCTTCAGAGCTTTTAACATGAAAGGATGTTGAACTTGGTCAAGTATTTTTTCTGTGTCTATTGAGATGATCATGTGATCTTTGTCTTTGCTTCTGTTTATGTGGTGTATTGCATTTACTGATTTGTGTATGTTGAATCATTCCTATACCCCTAGAATGAATCCTATTTGGTCCTGGTGTATGATCTTTTCGATGATCTGCTGCATCTGTTTGCCAATATTATATATATATATATATATATATATATATATAGAGAGAGAGAGAGAGAGAGAGAGAGAGAGAGAGAGACAGAGACAGAGACAGAGACAGAGATGGAGACAGAGAGACAGAGACAGAAAGAGAGACTGAGACATAAATTTTGTGTAATAATTTATCATTTGCTTGGGTAAAACAGGAAATCTAATATAAACCAAGTTTAACTTAAATCTTGAACCTGGAAAATAATATTTAGAACAGAGGTTAAACATTTTTGAATAATTGCAATTTTAAATTACTGTATCATTAATTGTAAAGTCTAAATTAGTAGTATAGTAGAGAAAACATATAATAATTTATTATAGTTTTTGAGGGGAAAAACTTCCTTACATGGTAATTCTTAAATTAATTTCATTCACTCATATGGTTGAATCAGAATCCTCTATGTTTGATGTAATCTATATCAACTTAATGTTGTACACTTAACAACTTATATAGGCCTCATTTAACATCAGAAAAAATAGAGTTTAGTTGAGCTGTTGAAAAATTCATGATTTAATAAAACATAATGCTTAATATGATCATGAAGTATCATTTCTGTCTCCTTGGAAGTGCTGAGAAATCTAATAGCACACTTTTAAGGAACTCAAATAAATAAATATAAAACAAATAAATGAAATAAACTTTTTATTTTGTTAAATTATGAAATACCTGTTAAATAAAGGCATGCCAATGTAATGGGCTTGATCAGAAGTGTCCCCCAAGAACGCAAATGTTCAGAGGTACTTTTTCAAGATGCTCAGATTATTGGACACTATTACAAGGGGCAGTCTGCTTGGAGGAAGTAGGTCCCTGGGAATGAATCAGAAGGGTGTAGTCTTGTCCCCAGCTGCTTTCTCTCCAGCTCTTCTTCTACTTTGTGTTTTCTGACTGTGATGAGGAGAGCAGCTTTTCTCTGCCATGATCTTCTACCATATTTTTGTCTTGTACCCAGCCAATCATGGGCTGGAATCCCTGAAATTATGAGCTAAAATAAAACATTCCTCCTTTAAGTTGTATATTTCAGGCATTTTGTCCCAGCAAGGAAAACTAATAAAGCCCAGGACTGTCTGTACCACAAGATCTTTTGTTCAAGAATTTTACATTTAATACAGTAGTCAGTGTAATAAAAGTAAATACAGGGAGTAACGAGGGAGGGGAATTAGTGGTATTAGACATGAGCAGAATCATGTTAACGCAACTAGAGAATTCTTTCCATTTTGAATAAAATTTGAGCTAAAAGTTAAAATAAGAATTATTCATAAGAAAAAAGAGAAAGTAAAGTTTTCCCTAACAAAGCCAGCAGCATGTGAGAATGTACTAAAGTGGGAAATAGCGAGTTAATCATGCTTCTCAGCCATTATTACACTTTGGTAGTTTCAAAACCACTAGGGAAATCGATGCAGTCCGTAGAGTAAACTCAGGACGCCTGAACAGAACAACACTATGACAACAGCAAAAGTAGACACTGGCTGGAGACTCACCTGGAAACACGCTGTGAGTAATACTGTACTATATTTGCTGGACCATCTGGTGATACTTCTAAATTATAGTGCCAGAACAAGACAAAAATTTGGAAAGCAGTGTAAACTATGGCACCCAAAGCTAATGTTTACACCTCCAACACACATTTGACATATATTCAAACTAATGGAATAGTGTTGTCCCATATCAGCATGCCCTACTAAGTCAGCCCTATTTATTTGTATCTTTTTGCTCCTCATCACACTATTTTCTGAGTGGAAACTTTTAAATTTTCAGATATGTGTATACTACATAGTTAATGTCAAGTCTTACTTGTCTTATCTATGAGACATTTTATATATTCAAGGTGAAGATCAGTGGTTTTGTGTCCATTTCCCACAAGATAATTTGATATTTTGATGTTCACAATGTTTTTCCCAAGATATCTAGGAGAAGGATATGGGAAATTATCTTTCAATATTTTTCCAAGTATTTATTTATATGCAGCATAAATGAGATGGACTTATTACATAAATGACTCTGATTCTTCACTTCTCTGTATCCACAATCCAACATTGCAAATCCTCACATGATCTCATTGAAAAGTCAATTGTTTCCTCACTTCAGATTGTGGCATGTCTGTGTGCCTTAAATTAACAAGAAAGTTGCATGTAAATGATGGTATGGGTTAGGCTGGGCCATCATAGTCTGTCATGGGGCCTGCGCCTCCAGGTATGACTGTGTGGGGTAAAAAGATATAAAGCTAGGTAGAACGGAGAATTTGCAAAGGGGTCGATATGCTCTTCTCACGAAGCCAGGGATCCTCAAATTAGGAACTCTATCTCCACCGTGGGCTCTTTGAAGCAATTCCTCTCATGGCCATGCTGCTAGTTTACCCGACTCAGCTCATTTCTGACTGCTTACCTACTTTATCAGTTCACTATCAATGCTCTTTGAATTTCTGAAAAGGATAAGTATTATCCTGATGACTTGTAGTCATAAGTATACATACATATGTGACCTGTTTCTGGTATCTGGGAGGCAAGATGTCCCTTGTGCTCTTTATTTCAAAGAGGGGCTTGGTAAGAGATAGAACTTCTTTCTGATGGTTCAACAGAGAGACAGAAGAGAGGGAAGGGTATTAGTAAAAAATGTCAATGGTAACCTCACAAATGAAGTTAATTTATTACAAGAGAGAAAGTTTATAATATTTTTTATGAGAGATGTTGAATTAAATTAAATTTGGCCTAAAAATACCACCACACTTTGAATCTATGTGTAATGAAGCACCATCAAACTCCATATAGAAACAAACTGAAAGCTTAAGAGTATGTAACAAATGCTTGAGATTCAGCCAATCAAACCAGCCAAGTCTCAGCCAATCGCAGGCTGCCCGTTGATCACACCTATCCATGAAAGGCAAACACTGAGCTGTAACCAACCAAGCTGTTTCTGTATGTTACTTATCTTTTCTGTCTTTAAATACCCTTTGCCCTGGTAGAAAGTAGAATCTGCACCTTTATGAGTTAAATGTGATACCTGACTCTTGAATCATTCTTTACTCAATAACACTCTGTTAAATAAATTAAATTTATTTCTAGTTTATTTCTTATTTTCCAGTCTAGTTTTTCTTTAAAATATATCATGTTCATAAGAAAATTATAAACATAGAACTCATATTTATTAAAAAATAGCTAAATGTTTGTAGAGATGCACATGTTTAACATGATTTAAGTATTTCCTAATATAGTACTCATGCAATGAAATATCATGTAACCAAATCAATATAAACAAGTTTGTTTTTGTATCAGCTAAAAATTAATTTACATGAAAATATATAGAGAAACAATAATAACAAAGTGAACACACATAATTCTTACTCCCTGCTATATAACTAGCAAGTAAAGAATAGATAAGTTGAGGCTAGAAAATAATAAGAAAAGACATGTGCAAAGAAATAGACTGACAACTGTAAGAAAGAAAAAATACAGACATGGAATTTGGTAATGAGATTACATAGAAAGCAGCAATCCATAAAATGAAATTTTCTTTTCACAATCTCTTTTGAAGGATGGGCAAAAATACTGTTACTGCTTGTATTTTATATTTTGAACTTATTTTGTTGCAGCAATGAAGTGCAACATCATCAAAAACACAATGCTTGTAGTACATTCTTTCAAAAATTAATGTATAAAGCTTAAACTTAGATTAATATAGCAAGCCAATAACAAATTACAAAGAATTTTACATTTTTTATTTTCTAACTAACAAAATTATAACATACTATACAATTTCCACTCTACAGAAAAAGAGAAACAGTGGGAACAGTAAAAAGCTCAATGGCCAGGCATGGTGGCACATGGCTGTAATCCCAGCACTTGGGAGGCTGAGGCAGGAGGATTGTTGCAAGGTCAGCCTGAGCCACATAGTGAGGTCAAGTCCAGCCCGCACTACATAGTGAGACCCTGTCTGAAAAACCCAAAGAGAAAAAAACAAACAAACAAACAAACAAACAAAACTCAATAGTTTTCAGGAGTTAGAGCAAGTAGGAAAGGGAAGGATGACTAGGCAGAAGATGGGATTTCTAGAGCTATGAAGTATACTATATTATACTATATTATACTACAGTAGTGGGTACATGTCATTAGACATTTGTCTAACCTACTAAATGTACAACGACAAGATTAAACATAATGTGAACTGTGGCGTTTGAGTGATAATGATGTGGGTCAATGTAAGTTCACCAGATTTAATGAATGTACCACTCGGTTGTCAAATGCTGATAATGGGACAGTTTACGTATGTATGGGGCAGGAACTAGATGGGATATTGCTACACATTTTTCTCAATTGTGCTGTGAGCCAAAAATTGTTTAAAAAGAAGCCTACATATTTAAAATAAAACTTATTTTGAAGTTGTACAAGTGGTCCTGAGGAAAAGTGATTTGGAAAACATTCTGCAAGAAATAAAATTAGGATATATGGAAAAATAAAACAAAGAGGCTCTATTTAAAGTCAGAATCTTGTGGGTAGCTTATTTTTGAAAAACCATGAGAGGGCTAGTTCAAGGCATACCTCAGTATGCATTTCAGAACTACTGGCTTATATGGTCGATATGACAGAGAACAAACTTTAGGAATAAAAATTACTGAGAATTATGACAAGAGGCCTCAAATACAAGATTCTATAGAATAGCTGAAATGATCAAACTAAAATTTATAGTTACAGACTCCAAATTTGTCTTTGATCCATAAGGTATAAATATTCAAATGCCACCTCAAGCTTACTTTCCCTCAAAAAGTTAAAACCTAACCACACACAGATCTGTCCTCGAGACCCTCATTAGGTTAGCATTACAAGTTTGCTTTTGGTTGGTTCTGCGTCTGCAAAGCTATGAACAGCTTTGGGAGCTGCAGGCTGAAGTATTATTGCCTTGATCTGTCAGGACTGAGAACACAGATGGCAGAAAAGCCAGAAATATAGAGAAGAAATCACAGAAGACAACCACACATCAGATAAAGCCAGTCTTTTTAGTATAAACTGCACAAATTATCTGTGTAGATACCGAAAACAGCTTGGGAGCTAGGTTAAAAAGAGCATCAGTAGAAATCTGGAAGAATAGAGAAGTATCATGTCTCACAGGAAATAATTTTTAGTATGTGCCTAGGCAAGTTGTTCGCTAGTAGAAAAATACTACACATTTTATAAGAATGCAAGATAATTTAAAATTGATATGATATTTTCTCTATAATGCCCAGTTGTGAACCAAAAATTTCTAGACAAAGAAAAAGAAAATGCATCCCATGGTGGGGACAGTTTAATACAAATAGATTCTGAGATGTTGCTGTTATGTATCTAGTTAACATTTCAAATAGGTGAGTATTAATAGACTCATTGCGCAGTGGCAGTATCACAGCCAGTGAGATTTATCTGAGCGTGATTATTGCTAAAAGTATTAATATAGTCAAAGAGATAAAGGAAAATATGTTAAAGTAATTAGCAAAGTGTTTTATTTTAAGGAATGGAACAATCAGAAGTGCTGTAGGGGCGGAGCTATCCGAGACATGTCTTGCCACAGATGGCCCCTGATGCCGGACATAGAAACACAGGATTTCAGGTTCCCATCCCTCTCCATCCCTCTCTTTGTACCTTTTAGAATGGGACTGTCTATCTTGTACCACTGAATGTTGGAAGTTCTTCACTTTCTTTTCATTTGTATAGGGACTTGCAGCTGAGTTTGCCTTAAATCTCAGAGGAGATTTTGGACTAGGACTTTTCAGCAATGCTGAAACTGTTAGGACTTTGGCAACTCTTGGAGATGGACTAAGGAGATGCCTTTTGTATAAAGGGATGCTCATGAGTCTTTGGGGCCAGGGCCGGAATGTTACGGCTTGTATTTAGACATCCCCGCAAATCTTCATGGTGTCATAGGTGGGGCTTTTTCAGAGGTGGCTGGATCTCGAGTTGTGAGTGACTCATGGTGCAGCCCTAGGACTAAAAGTGCTAGGATTAAGGGTGCAAGCACTATCTGCCCAAAGGGTGCTTGGCCTGGATATAGTGTAAGGGACAGTAAGAGGCTTGCTGCCTCCTTGTAGTTGGTCACTTGTTTGTTTGGTGCCTTCTGCCTGCCATGAACTGTTTGTCCTCTGCGGTGCCCTCTACCATGCCACTCTGCTTTGGAGTCACCTGATTATGGACTGAAACCTCCACAGACTGTGAGCCAAATAAACCTTTCCTCCTTTAATTTTGGGTGCTGGGTATTATGTCTCAGAAACAGGAAAAATAACTAAGACAAAAGGTAACAGCAACATTGAGGACTACTGGGAATATGACTTGTGAGAATCAGTTTTGGGAAATATTAGGGAGCAGGACAGAGAAATGCTTAAAATTGTTAAGCAGAGCAAGGGGCTGGGCATGGTGCCACTTGGTTGTAATTCTAGCACTCAGGAGCGCGGAGGCAGGAGAGTTGTGAGATCAAAGTCAGGCTGAGCTGTATAGCAAGTTCAACAGCCTCTCTACATAGTGGGACTCTGTCTCACCCCACCACACACTAAAACAAACAAAAACAAAAACAAAAAAAACAAGAAAACAAAAACAAAAACAAGACAGACATTTATACTCCCAGTTTATTTACTGTCTTGGTTTCCACCTTGGACCAGGGAATGCATATTTAAGTGCCTGGGAGAAAAACATTTTAAAATGTGACAGAGTAAGCAACATCCTCAGAGTCAGATTTCTATTGGGAGAAGAAACAAAAGTATTTGGAAATCACAGTGTTTTATTGATAATGAATAGACAATAACAGAAAGCACAGTGGACAGATTTCAGGAGCTGAAAGGGGCTGAACTAAAGAAATGGAGTAAGAAATGTGAAGAGTGTCTGAGAATGATCAGGCTCCTGCATTGATCTGTGGGAAACCCCAAACAGAAGAATCACAGTCACAGAAGGCAAGCCGTGTGGTTTTGGAGGACAGCCATTCTCTCTTCAGCAAGTAAATATTCTCCTTTTGAGAAATTGCTGCTGACTTGTCACTGGACCCTGGTAGAGACTAACAACTGACCACAGGACATCAAGTGATGGTGTTATTTGAATAATTCAAAGCTGCTTTGTATTTTGTGCTAGTGATTCATCTAGGCATAAGTGCACATCCTGAGATGCACTCAGTTCAGTTAGGAGACCAGTATAAGTGAACAACTTCTGAAAGCTCTTACTGAGATGAGGCAATTTATAATATTAAGAAGGCTGCTTACTCTGGGAAGCCAGCTAATCTTTTACCCACATACTCTCGCGAT
>PVJO010009140.1:0-44284 GCA_004026905.1 Hystrix cristata
GAGACAAATATATCTTTTAATGAAACTTGCTCAACTTCTCTTCTTCAATTTTGCCAATTTGTTATAGAAAGTAACATTTTGATCAAACTAATTCACAGCAAGTTGGAAGAACTTGTGGCATAATACTTCTTCATTTCCTTAATAACACATATTAAAATATGAGCTCCCAGAAGGCAGAAAGCATACTTAATGAGTTTTTCTCTTACAATGCCTATGTTTATTGGGATGATGCCATATTGAAAGCAAAAGTAGCATGTGTTGTTCTGAGGTAGTTTGGAAACTCAGAGTTGCAAGGTGGTAATACGTGACTGTTGGCTAGTATGTATTTCCAGAGGAAGAAGAAAATGAATTGCATTCTCGCACACAGTGATGGGGAAGAGCAAGCAGTATTTTAGCTTCCTGCCACGACCTCACAAAAAAAGAACATAAAGGTAAGTGGTCATATATTCTTAAAGCACAATCATTCTTTTCCCCTCGATGAATCCAAAAAGGGACTTCTCTTGATGAGAAAAATAACAAGCTGTTGCATGACACCGTGGGGTCCTCTAAAATCAGACCCTTGTAGTGGAGCTAGAACTGCGAGTGGAGGTGGGGGAAGGCCCAGGTGGAGCAGGTGTTCTCCCTGCAGCAGCTGCTGTAGGGGGAATCACAGTGCGCAAAAGCAGATTCTCAGTTTTAAAAAGGCTTGAGCTCACCCCCGGCCGAGAAAGTGTTTATATCATTTGAAAGATCCTGTGAATGGGGCAATAGAGACAGGATCCTCTCCAACCCCAAAGGCTACAAAAAAATATGCAACTGTGAGAAACCAGTAGCTGCTCCGTGGGATGAACAACTGCCAGGACTCCTGCAACCTGGTGTCAGAACTAGCGCACATGATTTCAGCTCGCTATATGTCAGTTGCCTAATATATAATATTGAACAAAAAAGAGAATTAGATAAACAGTTCTAATTTTTCTAAGCAGTATTATATAAATAAACACCTTTAATTCTTTAGTGTGTAAGAAATGATATCCCCTTATTTAATGTCTCTATAAGAAATAAATTTATTGATTTTTTTTAAATTTGATGACTTATAAAATATTGAGAAAATAGAGAAACTTCTCAAATCCAGGATTACACATTTGAAGAACATTCATAAAGTTGCTCATGGAAAGAATTACATCATGAAAACAAAAATGTAAGGAGAAAAACAAAGCAAAAATAAGCCATAGTCCCAAGTCTCCATGGAAACCGAGAGCATAAGCATATATGCCACAAACATCGTGCTGAGGAAAAATAAATATGTTTTCATCATGTTTTTCTAGAAGGTACAAGAATTGTAAAGACTCCACTTAGTATAGATTAGGTGGCACCACTACTCTTTAGACATGACTGTTCTACCAGGGTCATTATTTGACAATGGTTTTCATTGTTTTCATTGAGATCCTGTGGATTCCTGGTCATCGGATAGTCAGAAAAATTGAAGGAGTTCAGTAGCATTCTATTGAACTACTCTATTCTAATAGTCCATTCTACCTGACACTTAATGTCCCTATCAACAGGTTAGGCCACTTTCTGTTTACAATTATACGGACCATGTATGCGAATCATGTGTGTCAGAAGTGTGAGATGGTGACTTACTTTGTTTGAAAAGCAAATGCTCAAAACAGAGAAATGGAACCTTATGTAAAATTCTATCCTCACATTAATTATGGGACATTCGTAATCATGCGATAGATTCCCTAAAGGACTATAAAAGGCATGTGCATTATTATATTCCTATCCCCAAACAGGAAACGCCCAGATGATCATTTCACATGCATAAGACCTCCACTTCCCTGTGAACACTGCTCAGAGAGTGTGGGTCCACTACACGTTAGTGCAAACCATCTGCACCAGGGTGCGCTACAGACACTTACTTTTAAAGGATTTTAAAGTGAGAAGAAGAAATAGTTTAACCCTGAAATAGATTAGAGTTAACAGAATAGATCAAAGGTCCATGATTATCAATTTCACTTCATCTCAGATAGGAAAAAAGGAGATGAACATACCAGTAAAAAAAACATGTCATACACACCAACATTAGCAAGCTATTTGTTTTGATTCACAAGCTGTGATCTCTAAAAGACAATATGTGGGTTGTTAGAGTATCCTAAATCAATTTTAAGGAACTATAGCAGTTACTTTTATAAAATGTGCACAAGAATTGTCCCTTATTATGCCACAGTAGTTTCTCATTGCCATTTAATTTTCATGATACTGAGCTCTAGCTACTTTTATACGTTACATTCTATCTTTTTAAGTCTTCCATTTTAATTCTTTTTTTCATTGAAAGACTAATCATTCAATGATAAGCATGTGCCTCCACAGTACTAAATATTAAATATTAGATAAATATTCTAAAGAAGACAGTCTATGACTCAGTTATTTTTAACAATGATAGAAGCCAACAAATATTCCAACACTGTGTTTAATATATTGTTGAATGTCTGTGATAAACTATATTATTGTAATGTTAAGGCATACAAAGGACGAACTAGGCATTGCTGGCTCCCAGAGGAGTGGTGTTCACAAAGTCATTGTATACTTGCCCTGGAGATGCAAGTTGAGAAATCTGTTAGTTGACGGCAGCAAAGTCCTCTAAACAGGTAATGTTTTACTTCTTTCAATGTTAATTATAATGAAAAGTACACTGTTTGCTGTGCTTTATAACTAAAAAAAAATTTGTCTTGTTTCTTTTGATTTCTGAATTGTTTACTGCCTGTGTTTTCCTGTCCTCCTGAAATTTCCATTCCATATTTATTAGTTAACTTGATACTGTCCCACATCTCACTGAGAGAACTGTTTTGTTTGTTTTCTTTATATGGTTTAATTTGAGTAATTTACACAAATTTACCTTCACATTCTTGACTTCTTTTTTTTTTAATTTTATTTCAATGGTACATTTTAGATATTCATAGTGATAGCATTCATCATAGGGGATTTGTACCTGTACATGATATATCTTGTTGCTTCTCTTTTTCGCATTCCTCTCCCCTCACCCCCTCCCCCTTCCCTGTCTACAAAAGCTTTGTTTCCATTTTTTTCCTTCCATTTCTTATTTCTTTTGTCCTCTGTTCCTTTCCTCTTCCCTTGTTCCCTTTCCCATTTGGACATTTTCTTCCCTTTCCCAATATATCACATTTTAGTCTTTATTCACACTTTCAGTTTCTCACACCAGAGAAACTATGTGGTATTTAAATGTGTACATCTGATTTATTTCACTTAAGAGTATGGTCTCAAAATGCATCCATTTACCTAGGAATATCTCAAGCTTATCGTTCTTTATGGCAGAGTAGTACTCCATTATATACAAGAAGCACATTTTCTTTATTCATTCTGCTGTTGATGGGCATGTGGGCCGTTTCCAACCCTTCTCCACTGTTGGTGGGAGTGTAGACTGGTGCAACCGTTATGGAAATCATTGTGGAGATTCCTCAAGGAACTAGGACTAGAGACTCCATTTGACCCAGTTATTCCACTTCTTGGTATCTTCCCAAAAGAATTAAAAGCATCATATCACAGAGATATATGCACACACATTCTTGACTTCTGCAATCTATTATAGCCAAATCGCTGAGTCTCATAGGTGATATTTTTCTCATGTGTTCAGTAATCTGCAATAAGTACATTTTTATAAAAGTTTTAATAAGGTACAAATTAATTATAATAATTTATAAAACCATATTAGTATATATGGTATAATATATAAAATCATCCCCCAAAGAAAGATAGCATGACGTCTGTCAACCTCAAGATTCTTTGAACCCTCCTAATTCCTGAAAACGATAGTCATTTATTCTGTCTTTTTCCAATCAGTATACTCATTTGAGTTGCAGCCATGCGTGGCAACAAATCTCTTTCTTTTTTTCAACAGATGTACTCCTTAGTTATCCATTCATTTGATGATGGACACTTTGATTGTTACTACTTTAGGATTATTAGAAATTAAATTTATTTGAACTTTGATGTGCACACCTGTATGATTCTTACTTTTTGCTGCTGGGACAAAATATCTGACATATACACTTAAAGGAGAAAAGGTTTATTTTAGCTTATGATTTTAGAGGTTGCAGTACATGGTTGGCTGGCTCTAAAGCAGAAACAACATGGCAAAAAGATGTGGTAGAAAACTGCACAACTCATGGCAGCCAAGAGGCATAGAGCAGATGAAGAACCAGAGAAAGCAGAAGGGTAAAGATAAGAGTATACCTTTCCTAATTACGCCCTTGGTAACCTGTTTCCTCCACCCAAGTCCTACCTTCTAACAGCACTTTCCACTACAATCTCATCAGTGCATTAATCCATTAATGAGGTCTCCACATCCATGATCTAATAACCTTCCATAGCTGAGGAATATTTTTAATTCAAATAATCACACACACACACACACGTACATGCACCTTTTTAAGTATTTTTTCACTACTGCTGGCTAAGTAGCCAAGAGTCTTAATATGTTCGTGTATTTTGCAGGACAATGACAAACATTTTCCAATGTCATTATATCACTCACATTCATTCCCACTCACAGTATCTTAAACTTCCAGCTGCTCTACAACGGTCACAACAAAAATTATGGTAGCAAGTTTTAAAGTTAATTTTAATCACTGTAATTGATATGTAGTGCTATGCCACTGAGAATTAAATTTGTAGTTTCTATCATAAGTAATCATACTACATTTTTGTGCCTTTTTGTCATTTGTATGTCATCTTTTATGGAATGTCTTTGTACATTTTTAAAATTACAGTTTGGGATTTTATTAATGAACAGTAAAAAAATCCTTATATAATTTGCATACATATTCTTTGATACATGTTGTCATGGCTTCGATCATAATTGTTCACAAAAGGCTCATGTGTTCAGAGATGGCTTTTTACAAATGATTAGATCACAGAGATATTAACTTCATCAATGGATTAACCTATTAATGACTTTACAGTGAATGTGCTATTACACGCTAAGCACTGCTTGGATAAAATATGTCTCTAAGAGTGATCTGGAAGGACATATTCTTGTCTCTTTCCCCTTCTCTCTCTGTGGCTCTCCTTTACTCTCTGTGATTGCTGACTGCCATGAGTTGAATAGCTCCTCACTGCCATGCCCTTCCTCTGTGATGTTTCTACCTTGGAGCTGGCTGGTCATGGACTGAAACCTCCAAAACCATGGGGAAAAATAAACCGTTCCTCCCTTCAACTGGGTATGCCAAATAGTATTCTGCCATATAGTATTATGTCCCAGCAGCAGAATGGCAACTAACAATAGACATGTCTCATAAATATTTTCTCACAATTTATGGCTTGCAATATCATCTTCACAATAGTGTTTGTCCAAGAGAAAAGTACTTCATACAAATGGATCAACTTCATATATATATATATATATATATATATATATATATATATAGCCAGCTTCATATATATAAACATGTAAATTGCATGTATTTAATAGATTTTATTACTTCTGTTCAATATGAAAAATCATTATGTTTAAATTATTAAAAAGTATAGTCTAAAATTATGGTTTCATAAAGCATTTAGAACTATAATCCACTGTGAGTTAATATTGTGTATACTGTATGAATTTATACTTATTTTAAAAAGTGGATATTCAGTTGATCCAGCACATTTGTTTGGAAAAAAAAAAAAAAGTCTTTTCCATTGAATCACCTTGAAACCTCTATCAACAATTGACCAGACTTCTAAACTCAGGTTTAAAATGTGCAGGAGTACAAATTATGCTGTTTCTATCTTTAATAGAAACATGGAAGGAAGGAAGGAAGGAAGGAAGGAAGGAAGGAAGGAAGGAAGGAAGGAAGGAAGGAGAAATGGAAATCTGGGGCACAATGACCAGAGTAGACAAGGGAAAGAATTTCCAAAGTCCACAGCTTACTTAATTGAAGCAGCAAAATACATAATGACAGCACTGAATTATAGTTCAAAATATGAAATAAGTACACATGAATCCATAGTGGTAAAAAAAGGTTCAATTACAAAAGAGAAAAGAAAAAAATGTTCCTTACAGAATTCCACATAACACATGTAGACACTCTCAGAAAGTACACTCTAATTACCTTCTCCTTGGGAGACTAGAACTAACAACATTTTTGTAAAATGTGAAGAATTATGATAAAAAATAAAAATCATGCATAGGAAGTAACTGGCAGACACCAACTAATCAGTGTCAAGGTTAACATCACTTTCCTTAAATCGTGTTGAATTTATGTACCTTTTGATACCATGCATACATTGTATTATTCCAGATTCTTCTGAGAAGGACAGAAACAATAATAGGTACAAAGCTACACGGCTGAAGGAATTAGCCCATGTGATTATTGGAAATGGCAATTCTGAAATTTATAAGGCAGGCTGGGAGACAGGAAACTCAGGCAAGATTTGATAATCCAGACATAATTAGAATTCTTTCCTCGCAAGGAAACCTCAGGTTTTGCCTTTAAGGCCTTCAACTGATTGGGTGAGTCTCACCCACACTGTGGAATGTGAGTTCCTAAAATGAAATTCCACTGTATATTTTAAACACGTCTACAGGATACATTTACAGCAACTTGTAAGTTAGTGTTTGATTAAATAACTGGATAATACCATAGGCAAATTAATATCATGAGACCAGAATTACAATTCACGTTTGAGATAGTCTTCCCTGACTCCTATAATAGCTGCAGTCTAACTATGAGAAACCATCAGTGAATCCCAAATAAATGATCATTCAACAAAAACACCTGATAATTTTCAAAAATTCCAATTATGAACAACAAGAAAAGAAAAACTAGGACCAACCAAAAGAGACTAAATAGACATAACCAAATAAACAAACAAAAAAAGGTGGTTCTGAACGGGATTCTGAAACAAATTAATGGATATTTATGAGAAAACTGATTAAATTTGAATAAAGATTGTCATTTAGTTGTTTAAATGTACTATACTCAATAATATTGTGCTATTGTGAAATTTTTAAGTTTTTCAAATGTAGAATGATTCTCCGATTTGTTAGACATAGGGAAAGCTGGGCAAAAAGTACCCAAGTACCCTTCATCCTATCCTAGCTAATTTTGTGGAAATCTAAAGTTAGACCAAACTATTTATTAAAAATCAAGTAATAAATTTTTAAATATGTTTGCCATACATAATGATCACATTTATCATGGGAAATCTGCACATAATATACCTTAATTCTTCTTTTTTCCCATTATCCTCCTCTTCCTTTAAGTCCTTGTCCCCTTCCCACTTACAAAAACTTTGTTTCCATCTTTTCCTCACATTCCCTTTTTCATAAATCTCTTTTCTCTTCCTTCCCACTCCCTTCTCTTGTTCCCCTTCCCTTTTGAACAAGTTCTTCCTACTTCTCAATATCTATCCTCCATTTTGCTCCTTATTTACCCTTTGGGTTTCTCGTACAAGAGAAATAATGGAATATTTAAACCTCTGTGTCTGATTTATTTCACTTAAAATTATTGTCTCAAAATGCACCCATTTACTTAGAAATCTCACATTTATTCTTTATGGCAAACTAGTACTCCATTGCATATAAATAGCATGTTTTATTTATCCATTCATTTGTTGATGGGCGTATGGGCTATTTCCAAGATTTAGCTATTATAAATTTTGCTGCTATACATGACTATGAAGACAAATTGGATTTCAAGCCAAGACTGATCAGAATAACAAAGAAAGTCACTACATATTTGTGGAGGGTACAATCCACGAGGAAGAGATACAATCATAAATATTTATGCACCAACTACTGGTATACCCAACTATATAAAACAAACACTGATGGATGTGAAAAATCAAACAAGCACTAACAAAATTGCAATGGAGGACCTCAACAACCCACTGTTACTAACAGATCAACAAGACAAAAAGGAGTGTTAATTGCCGCAGTATTTGTAGAGAAATGTTTGGCAATCCATATGAAAAAGGAAAATGGTATCTACTATATGACTGAAAAATTAAAGAATTGGAAACATTTTCTAAAGGAAAAGACAATTTCACAATTTATGTAATCTATGTGAAACGAGATGACTGTAATCTCAATTCCTTTCATTTCATTTCAAGACTCTTCACATTTCCTTCTCTGCTAGATTGATTTTAAATTCCTAGAGGGCAGGAGTCAGTCTGTGTTCACATAGAGAGGGCCATCAGACCTGAGGGCTGTTGTCCATGTAGTGACCTCAAATTCCATGCTCCATCTCTGCTGTGAGGGAGGGAAGGAGAACAAAATAATATCCCATTAGTGGCACTGTTTGTTGAATGAAAAAAAATACATATGGAGAACAATAATATGCACATAATTTATATACCCAAATTTACATGTAGATTACCTCTAGATATCACCTATTAAAATCATAGTCTATTTTATGTCTATGTGTTTTCTTATATTTTAAATTTAGAAATAAGCAAAAATTGAAAATACTTATTTTTCATACCTTTCCATAAAGAACTAGTTCTTAAAGCATCACTCTTCAAAAATACAGTCCTATTACTTTCAGAGAATTTTTCATCCAGGAAAACTTAAAGATCTCTTCCAGACCTGTGTTGCAAGCTTTCTAATTGTTTTAGAATTGATTGCTATATGAAATAGGCTTATAGGTTCTGACAGTGTGTTAATACAATAAAAGGAATTTTTAGCAACAAAAGAGTTTCAATTTTTCATTGGTTGTAATAAGTTTTTTGCCCTTTTTATTGCTGTCTCTTCATAGATAAAATGGAATTTCATAAGCTCTTGTTTTTCAACATCAGTTTCTAGGAAATTTTTTTCATCAGAATGCCTTGTTCAAGGCTAAATACAGCTCAGAAAAATACATCCAAAAAATCTTTCAGAAGATTTATTGCATTGTGCTTAATGGAAAATACTGTTACTGTAAAATACATTATAAGTTGTAACCTTGAATGTTTGTTTACCAAGATACTGGAAAGTAAATGCAATAGCCCCATTTCCCAAAACATAAGCTGCTTTAACTCTGGTATCTATGCAATATTTTCGAAACAATTTTCTCAAGAACGAAGTACCTATTTTAGCATCACTAAAATACGCTTAATTTATTTAAGTTTATCACTCAAATATAGACTATGTAGTTTGGAATATTCACTCTCTAGTACTAGAAATGATTTTACTATTTTTATATGAATTATGAAGTTTTCAGATTTCCAGACTGGCTGTCACATGTTTCTTCCTCACTTTTGGTATTAACTGCAAAAGTTCCTACTTAGAATTTTTATAGATTTACCAATGTAAGCAGCAGAAGATAGTAGTGACAATCTATTTCTAACGAAGGCTACTAAATATTGCTTATTTAATGCCGTTTCATACTTATAAATACTTACATAGAAAGAAAATTAAGAAGGGAATTCTTAGGTCAAATGAAGACTCTATACATGGTCACTTTATTTGCCAATGGAAAATGGTTGAGAAATGGGAACTCATGTATGACAGTCAAGCCTTTGGAATGGTTGGCAACTGATGAAATAAAACCTACCATAGGGCAGGACTAGACAGGATGTAAAGTGTCTCAGATAGATTTCCTGCATCACATCAGTTGACTGAGGCAATGGCAAGACATCCCTCAGTAGTTCTCTGCTTCCTGATCTACAGAACAATGTTGGGCTATCTCAGGGACTTCATTCAAAATCACCGCAGAGCCATCATTGTGAGAGGTACTGGATGAATAATAAAATTGCATGTGGGCATTGCTGAATGAGTAACATAATCTGCTGCTGTGTTTCCCCGAATATAAGACCTAGCTGGAAAATAATCAGCCTTGAAAACTAGAGGTCAAAAAACGCCAGCTCCAATCAGGCTATCCTTGCCTTACCTGCCTTACCGAGTAGACAAGAGAAGCAAAAGAAGAGTGAGGGCAGATGAGACAAGGATAGCCTGACTAGGGCTGGCATTTTTGGTCTCTACTTTACAAGGCTGATTGTTTTCCGTCTAGGTCTTATTTGGGGGGAAAAACACTTATGCATTGTTAACATAAAGATCATTGATAATCATAAAATCAATACTAAGAACTTAATAGCAATTGCTTTACATCATTAATCTGAGTTATTTTTAATTTTCAGAAACATTTCAGAGAACTTTATATGGAACTTATGTAGGCTCACATAAATTTACCGGGCAAGTACCATCATTGTAGTCTCCTCACACAGAATTTGAAGCTCATGGAGATAGCACAGTCAATTTTAAATAGCTGGTGGAATGAGATTCAAATCCAGATTAAATAGTAAATAAATACATAATAGTTAAAATTTGTTCCCACAAGAAAATGAATATGGCGCATTAAAAGGGGATTGTAAAGATGGGATGGTCTATATACATATGTGCAATTAGCTTACCAGCAGAAAAGGAAAAGGTCAAA
The DNA here is from genome assembly GCA_004026905.1 of Hystrix cristata. Classification (NCBI taxonomy): domain Eukaryota; kingdom Metazoa; phylum Chordata; class Mammalia; order Rodentia; family Hystricidae; genus Hystrix; species Hystrix cristata. Next base: position 10,392 of record PVJO010009140.1, read on the forward strand.
TGAAGAATAAAGGGAGAGACACTTTCAGCAAAAATAATAGAAGATGAAGATTTGGAGGGAGGAAAAAAATTTCTTATGTATGCACAGTCCTAGAAAATATGTACAACAAAAGATTATGAAACTGAGTCCAATTTGGACTGGCCAGCAGGTCCTAGATCAGTTTTCTTTGCACTCAACAAATCCCACCCAAACTACCCTGAGAACTCATTAGATATGCTTTTTACATGGACATACATTACATGGGTGAATAACACAGAAGCAAAATAAAATTAGAATTCAGTTCACACTACAAATGCATCATTTGTAAAGTTGTTTTGAATCCTCACATCTTTGAGAAACTTCACTATTTTCATGATAATTTCTTAATTCTACACATGTTCTGCAGCTGAAAAGTAAGATCATAAATCAAACTGCTACTCACACCTACCTTCAATGAAAGACTGCTTCAAAAATCATGGTGGACAGTGTTAGGCTCTTCTGGCTTATTCCCTTCTGGCTTCTGCAACAACATCTTAGGCAGAGAGTATTTTAAATAAGAAAATTTATTTTCTGGCTGGTCCATTGCCTGGAAGTCCAAGGTCAAGGCGCCCGCCCAACTGGTTCTTGGCACAGCCGCCTTCCTAGCACAGACTGAGTTCTGGTTGTTTCCCCTCAGGGCTTTCCCCCGTGCTTTGTGCACGTGTGCTCCTGCTGCCTCCTTGTTTTCTCCAGAGCCGCCAGCCCAGGAGGGCTACCCTCCTTCCTATGACTTCATTTATCTCAATTATCCTTTAAAGGCTTAATCTCTAAATAAAATAACTTCGGAGATTTAGGGCTTATACCCTTTAGAAAAAATAATTTAGTCCTTATCAGATTCTGAGAAAATAATAAGATGAAGTCTAAAAATTATACTTCGGGTGATGTTGGCAGGTAATCTGTTACTTGGGTGGGATGCAACATAGCAATATTGGAATTTAAAAGGTTGGAATCAGTATTGTGTGTTCTTTGGTTCATTAGTTAACTTCTTTATGCTTGGATTCCTAATTTATAAAAGAATAAAAAGACTTGTTTCAAGTATTGAATTAAATATTTCTCAAAATCTGTACTACAGGGTGTAAAAAGAGTAACATTTTGCATTTACTATTAGTATTTTATTGGCAAAATCCTATCATTGTAATACTGGTGTGTTCTGTAGCAAATGGATAAATGGACAAAGGACAAAGTGGAAATAAAAAGTGAACACATTTCTCTGTGTCACTGCCATTTCAAAATATCACATACTGGTTGGTTTAAGCAGTACATTTATTTTCTCACAATTCTGGAGGACAGAAGTCCGAGAACAAGGTGCCAGAAGGGTTGATTTCTTATGAGGGCTTGAGGGTGTTCATCCTGTCTTTCCTGTGTCCAGATGGCCACTTTACTGGGGGCCTTCACATGGTGTTTCCATGCTGGGCACGGAGACAGAGACAGAGACACAGACCAGAGAAAGAGAGAGAGACAGAAACAGAGACAGACAGACAGACAGATTGAGAGAGAGAGAGCTTTTAATTTCAATAGGAAATCAGTCCTCTTGTATTAGGACCTATGCCCACTCATATGACCTCATTTAACACTGGTCATCTCCTTAAAGGATTTTTTCTCCAAATATGTTTACTTTAAGAGTTCAGACTTCAACATGTGAATTTCAGGAAGACATAGTTCAACCCTTAACACACAACAATATCTCCATGAAGATTTTACTTCTAAAATGGAGCTGTAACTCTAAAATTGCATGAATGTTTGTTCGTATGTTTGTTTTAAATCAGAGAGATCTGCATTCAAAGCCTGATGAGAAGAATAAATAGTGATGAGTTGGTAATGAAGATCAGAAAATAATAAAACAGGCCTCCTAGCGGTGGAGGCAGATATGTTCCATAGGGAGAGGTGGATGTATCTGAGTTTCCCAGAAAGCCGAGACTATAAGGACCTTAAAGCATAGTGTATGTATTAAGAAGTACAAAAAAAAAAAAAAAGTACGAATGTTATCAACATGTTTGAAGAGAAAAAGTGAAAGTAAGTAAAGTTGGACAGAGAGAGAGCTTGAGCTCCGATGTGCCCAACAGCTGTGGGAACAAGGCTTGCTTTGGAGGCACGCGTGAGAGTCCACCGAACTACATGCTTTGCACCTCTTGGGTCAGTTTGACCATCTGCTTTCTGGGAACAGCTCTTCAGGAAATCTTCCTGGAGAAAATTCAGATAAGGGAGGTCCTTGGGACAAACCGCAGCCCACTGATGAAGCAAGTCTGAGGGCCAACCGGCTCCCCAGTATTACTCTCCTGCACCAGGCATTAAAGGACCTGGTACCCTGCAATTATCACCTGTCTCTTGGGCCGCTATGCCTGTTGTGGGTTGGAGCTGCTGTGTTTGTCCTTTTATTGTCCAAGTGAGATAAAGGAGTAGAAAGAAGTGATTAAGTAGACAGGGTAGATGCAAAATCACACCCTCACCATCATCTTATAATAATCAGCATCATTTACCTTTCCATAAATGGCGTCAGTCAATGGGGTTCTCCCTGGATCTTCTGAAAGAAATAATGACCTTTTAGGATGCCTAAGCCTAGTAAATAAAGTACTTTCTTATCAAAACATCTCCCTACTCCTTGCATGGTTGAACAGGCCCAGCTAGTAACTTTGCTACCAAGTAGCTGATTGCTTTCCATTTTACTCACCTTTTTGCCACTGAGAGCAAATGTCAGCTATAGACCAGACAAAAGATAAAAGGTTTATTTGAGCTCATGGTTCCGAGATTTCAGTGCACAATTAGCAAGCTGCAAGGCAGAAATCTCCACCTAGCAGGGTATGAGAGAGGAAAGCTGCTCAAACCATGTCAGCGAGGAAGCATATAGCAGGAAAATAGCCAGAAAGCCAGGGGCAAGGCGCCAGAGACAGCCCCCACTGTCATGCTCTATAACCTGCTTCCTCCAAAGAGGCCCTACCTCCTAACATCCCATTCAGCTGTGAACTTTTCCATTCAGCTCTCCAGAATTCTGTTAATCCAGTCAAGCTGACAATATCAACTGGTGGTTTCCCAGAGGAAGTATCATTTGGAGGACACAAGGTAGGTCTTTGTGACCAGCAAGGTGGCCCCATGTGCGTTGGTAGATGTGCACTGCCTCCATCCATCCCACTATAGCTACTTTTCCAGGAACTCATTATTCCATCAATGGAGTAGTCAAACAGCAGTTGAAGGACCTTAAGAGACCAAGGCATTTTGTCTCTAGGTCTGCTTTTCATCTCTCAGCTGAGCATTAACATACTGTACAAAGGCCTCACCACCTACTGCCACTAATATGGTCCTCCGTACCAGTCAGGCAGCTAGGAATAAAAAATGGAAGCTTATCTACTTTCTTGGCTCAGTCCTTTTAGAGATTGTCATCAGTTAGATTTCCAAGGAAGCAGAATCTAATATGGACTTCAGAGTGTAGTGTGCTTATTAAAGGGAGTCTTATGACGTGTATATAATTTGTCCCCCCAAGGAACAAAGCATAGAAGTTTTGTGGTGTTGAGGTGCTGGAGCACTAAGGGGTAAAGTTTCGTGGGAAGTTTTTAGGTCATTAAAGGCCTTCCCTCAGAAGGAATTTATATCGTCCTCATGGAACCTCTGTTAGTTTTCCTGAGAGAGAGTTCATCCAACAGCCTGAGCTTGACCTCTGAATTGCTACTTTCCTTAGTGTCCTCCATGTGAGGGTTTCCCTGCAGCACATGCCCGGGCCATGGTGAGACAGTCAACCTGGAGGGCTCCATCAAAGCTAACTCAGTGCTCGTGCTGTGCCCTTGAGCCCCCGAAACAACTGATTCAAGGACAGTTTGAGTACTTAGAATGCTGTCTTCTAAATGCAAACTATATTAAATAGAAAGACACAGGGACCACTCAAACAACATCAACACTTTTATAAGAAAACAGATTAGAAAGAACAGCAAATACGTGGTGAGTGCAACATTAAACCCACCAGTAACCTGGAGGTGAGCCATAATGTAGAGAGTACTTTAGATGATGACTCAGGCCAGGGTAACCTAAAACCCGAGAAAGAGTATTCACTGCTAGCTGCATAGAGGTGCACGATGTTTAGAATTAGCTTGGTTGTTCTAGTACGGACCCACACACACTGAGGTGGGTCTATTTGAGGACAATTTGTAGTGTTCCCTGGCAGTCTTCCAGAGCAATTTGTGGATCCAACTGATCAATAGAATAAAAGTTGTGGCATAAGCACATACATTTGAACAGTACACCTAAAAGGAAGAAATTTTAAATTGCAGATAAAAACATAGATGTTTCCTTATGGCATCCACCTGGCATAGATATATATCTATATCTATATATAGATATATCTGTATATAGATATAGGTTAGATATAGATATCTATATATCTCACAATATAAACATTTTGTATTTTGTAATATGTATACCATAAATTCATGTTAGCGCACTTTTATTTGTTCAACCTTTCACCTTTTAGAGTTACTGGGTCAAATTGTGAGTGCATGGCCTCCACCTTCTAGAATTATTAGGTCAAATTAAATCAAATAAATTGCATTCAGCACTATTAGGGGAAAAGGAAACTTAGAATAAAATTTGATGTCTTCATAAAGTATAATTTAGTGTTTTGAGCTCAGTTTGACTAGTCACACAAAGCACAGGTCATATCTAGTTCCTGTTATATATGCTTTATTTATCCTAGACAAATTATTGAAATGATCTTTAAGCTGTATCTTCTCCAAACAAAGAACATAATACATACTTTATAAAGTTTTGTGAGAGTACGCTTTATGAACATGAAAATGATTTATTAAGTAACTGAAGCTTTGTAAATGATTCACCAAGAATGTTCAAAAATGCTTTGGTTATTTTCTGCGTACCCTCTTCTCTAAAAATCAACTTAAAATTTCTTTCATAACTATTCTTTTGTTTCTAAAACATAATGATAGTAAATTTCACAATATTAACAAAATAATTTCACAAAACAAAGTAGTGTCTATTATTGTAATGAAATTTGGTAAAATGTTTTAATTATTTCATAGAATAAAATATTCATGAGAAGACAAATTATTGTTCATATATACAAACTCTTTTCTCATGTAATTTATAATATAATAGAATGATTTTTGAAAATGCTTATAAAAAAGGAGACAGCTTTTGAATAAGCTTTATTGCTTCAATTGTAAGTAATCATTGAATACAGCATCTTAATGTATTCAATGGGAATATACATAATTGTTAATGCTGAGAATAAAAATAAAACCCACAAATCATAAAATTTGAAAGCTAATATCTAAGAAACAAAGCCAGTTTTAAAAATGTTAAAATACAAATAATTTAAAGGATTATGTAACTTAAAAATATGTTAGCATACTAAATATTCATATATCTGACCTAATTATTAGATAACAAAGAACACAGACTAGAAACTTTGTTATTGGCTCTATTACTAATAATTGGAGATGAGTGCAGATTCTTTCTATAGCAAGACATACAAATTGATTAATTCATTCTGTTTCTAATCAAAGGAAATAACTACAAAGTGAAAGAAAAAGACTTAAATCACATACATCAAATAGAAGAGACAATCACAAAGACTCAAATGACTAGAAAACTAAAGCAATATTATTTGGTCAGGGCAGGTGGGTACCTGGTGGGTAGTCACAAACCCAGTCTACTGGTTGTGAGGCTGTGAAGTGATGTATATGTATTATTTCTACCATTTATCCGTAGTTTACTAGAAGTATCTTAGAAAATATTCGGGTTATTAACTTGTTTCTTTTGCAGTCAAATATTTAACTGTCTGTCTCAGTCAAGTATCTAACACTACAAATACTATTGTTTCACAGACATCAACAACAAGTCAGCAAATCATACAGTCAACGATACCACAACTTTTGATTCTTTGTGAATAATATTCTGTCCTGATATTGTACTGTGTTTTATGGAAAGTAGAGGATTAATTTGTTTAGATATCATTGAGTTTTACTGAAAATAAAGTACTAATTTCACATTAGGCAGCAGATGAATGCCTTTATATAGAATATGATCTGTAATAACAAAAATGGTCACATTAGTAATAAGAGTTTTTATTCCTACTTAAATATTTAGATTAATGTGCAAGTATGTAATATGAAAATGATAATACACATGTAATAAATGTTTGTACACTAACATAATGTACAGAGGGAAGTATGAGTGTAGAAAATTTTAATCAACAGTAAAAAACAAATCAGAAGGCAAATAGAAAGTTTTAATGCCATTTTTTTGGCCAGATATTTAGAAATGTAGATTAGTTTTACATTTCTTATAGTAAAAAGCTTCCATTTATGTAGCTCTACTTTGATTACAACAGAACTTTTGCCTTTCTACATGTATTTTCAATTTCTTCTCATGTCGGCTTCAATATTTTTTCTTTGGAGGAATTTGCCCGTATTTTCTCAAAAATGATATACAAATAACCAATAAGTTTATGAGAAAATACTCAGCGGCACTAGTCACAAGACAAATCAATTTAAAAACAGTGAAAAGTCACCTCCCACCTTTTAAGAATATCTGTGGTTTAAAGAGATGAAAGCTAACAAGTGGCAAGGGTGGGGAAGCACTGTAGAGCTACAAATTAGTTCAACGACTATGAGGACTCTTATGGAAGTTCCTCAAAATATCACGTGCACAACTACCATTTACCCAGAAATTCTACTACTAGTTATATACATAATGCAAATAAAATAAATAATTCTAAAAGGTATCTGCAGTCTAATATGCGAACAACTGTAGTATCCATTGAGGAATGGATGTATAAAGAATATGTAGTGGATATATATACAGTGGGATACTACTCATCCACAAAAAGAGGGAAATCTTTCCATTTGTGACAACATGGATGAAACTGGAAGTCATTATTTATTTCACTAAGTGAAATAAACCAGTCCCAGGAAGTCAAGTACTCGTGATATCTCACTTATATATAGACTCTACAAAAGGTAAAATGGTGATTAGCCAATGCTAAGATAATAGTAGGGTGTGGGAAGTAAAATAATTCTGATCAAAAGTTAAAAAAATTTAGTTAGACAGGAGGAATAATTTAAGTAAAATAACTATTGAATAATATGACGACCATAATTAATAGCAATATCTGGTTTCAGTACTTAAAATTAAGAGAGTAGATATTAAATGTTCTTACCACAATACATCTGTGTCATGAAGAAATAAATATATTAAGTAGTATGATTTAGCTATTCTAGAAAAAATTCTAGTTTTTCTTTTCACTAAAAAAATTAGAACTAATTAAGTAGCTTCCTTTAGCTTAGTATACTGAAAACTTTTAGAGGACCCTATGGATATATCTTAATTGTCTTACTTACATATAAACATGCATTATCTATGCTCCTGTGGGTCAGTTTTCAGCAATTTCAGTCTCTCCAGTGTCTGATCTCTGTATTTTCAAGCCAGCAGTATTTCCGAGATCTACTTATAATCACCCTCCTCGTGTTGCATTCCAGAGCAAGAAGGCAAAATGCAAGCCTGGTACATTAGGGGGCTCACATTGCTTCCTTCCATTTAGTGTCATAATCTTGTTATTTTGCTCAATGTCTGAAAATAGTTCTTTCAGATATTTCAATTATTTTTCTAGTTGTTACTGTGAAATAGAAATTCCATTACCAGTTATACCTTAATGGGATTTTGCAGGTGATTAGAATCAAAACAGTTTAACAACAGTTCCAAAAGATATTTATTTTCAAAAGAAAAAATTTCTCTCTCTCTCCCCTCTCTCTTTCTATACACACACACACTCACACACACATGCATATATATATTAAATATATATATATTTAAATTGTTAAAAATGAACTTTGTAGAGGCGAAGTATGTGGAGGTGATTAATTATACTTAAACAATATTTAATTTTCAAGATTTCCACATATATATTCATATGTTGTTCTCAGTATTTTTTCCCTTAACCAAGGTATCTATAATACAGGAAATTCTCAAATATTATCAAAGAGTAAAAAAGCAACAGAAACATCAAATAGTAAGAGCTTTAAAGAGATTGGTTAAAGCAAAAAGACAACATTAAGTAACAGTGCTGTAGTTAATGACATTATTTTGAGCGTGACATTATTTTCAGTATAATAGTTATTTTCAGTCAACACAGAAGAATCAAGGAGATTATTTATAAGTAAAAAAGTTATATAAGATTCAGGGTTATAGGCAAAAAGAAAAAATAAATGATGTTTCCTTGAATTGGTAGGTACAAGAAAATAAAAGAATATGTTCACTAATTGAAAGGCAAAATGTCTGTGTGCTATCTTAATAGAGAAATAATCTAAGATTCCATCACTGATACTGGTATATTGTAATAAAGATTTTATCTTTATTTTTTCTGTGTAAAGTATGAGACATGCATTCCATGTAATGGAGAAGCCAGAGATTTCTATGGATACTTCCATGGAATTCACTTTAATTAATGTTTTCCTCAATATTTGTGATAGTTTCCACCATTTGAAAAACTCCCAAAGTACATATAAAACAAAATATAATAATAATTAAAATATTTAAATACATAAAGTGTAAGTAGAATAAATTCTACTTAAAAGAAATGAGAGATTTTAGTGGGTGCATATTTACAAAGCAGCTCTCTCTTATCTAACCTGAAACTCAGATCACAGAACTGGCTTTCTGGACCCTGTTTTGGCCAGCAGGTGGGTGTGTAAATATCGATGGCTTCAATCCTTGGTGCAACAGTGAAATGAAAAGCAAATGCAGAGCACCTTACATGCAACTTCTAGAACTGAAGACCCTCAGCAACCTCTTCTAATCTCTTCCATGTCATAGCAGTTTGCTAATGTTTATGAGTTCCCAAGAGCTAAACAAAATTGGGGGCATCATGAAAGATTTTTGTGATTATCACTTCAAAAACAAAAACGTAATTTGCAAAGCACTAATTTTAAAAGCATGCACACAAACATTTTCCTTGCCTTCCAGCAGATTGTCTCACATAATACTTACATAATATATATAAACAAATAACAGTCTGATAAGAAAAAGGAAAACAGAATCCAAAACAAAGAAATTCAATAAGGGAGGCTGGAAAATAGCAATACACAGACACATCAGTAATACCAGAAAGTAGAGTCCCTAAATGTTGAAAGAGAAAAAAAGAGGGCAGAGAAAATATAGGCTTGCTAACAAATAAGGAGGGACATAAAAACCAATGAGCCATTGATAATGTGTTAGGTACAGCTCTCATTTTTTAAAGAGAAAAATGAAGTAAGGAAATTTGGAAAATTGAGAAATAATGACAGCCTAGTTAAAATAGCTATTGAGAGAATGTAGGTAGAGAATGCAAGACTCGAAAAATAGCTCACTCTCCAGTTGGAGAGGAGTGTCTGATGAGGGATTTTAGGATGGCACACCATCCTGTTCCAATTCAATATCATCTTTAAAGCCATGTGATTAATGTGTGGTTGAAGATTGGATGAGAAGGGAACTTATAGTTGCTGCAAGAAATATTGTAAAGAGAAAACAATAAAGCAAATGAGTTTAATAAAAGCAATTCAATACATAAGCCAAAATAAAATTATCTTTGCAAAACTAATAAGGCCTCCAAGACTACAAATGGAAGGAGAGGAATAGAAAATAAAATCCCAAATTGTTATTGGCAGATAATTTCTTAACCAGTTTTGTGTATATTTCCTTTCATATTTAGACTCTATTAACATAGAGTAGGTCCCTTGTGAACATCGTGCAATTCAACTGGTGTCATAATAATGATGTTCTGCATACTGGCTTGTAGACTCAAGAATTCCAATGGTAACATTCGATTCTAGAGATCTGGATCATATGCCCAGCGATTGTTAAGAGAGCATGTAATTTATTGATCAAAGAGGATCATATGGCTCTATGTGCCACAGCATTCTATAAATAATATAAGTGGTAGAAACTATCAAAGAAGGATTTTAAGATATACTGTTGTGATTTATATCTAGATGTCCCCCCAAAGCCTAATATGCTCGTAGGTGGAGCTTTCTGGAGGTAACTAGATCACGGGTGTGTGATACTGATAATAGGTGTGTGATCCTGGTTTAGTCCATTGATGGGTTTCTAGCTGGGTGCGACGATGGGAAGTGAAGCCTCCTGGAGAGGTGGGTCACTGTGAGCATGACCTGGCCCTTCATCCTTTTCTGCTTCCTGCCTACCACGCCCCTCTGCCATGCCACCCTGCCTTGGAGCCAGCCAACTGTGGAGAGGAACCTCTACAAACTGTGAGCCAAAATAAATGTCTCCTCCTTTAACCTCTGGATGTTGAGTATTTTGTCCCAGAATCAAGAAAGCAACTAAGATATGTATGTCAAGAAATAGGGAAGATTAGGGAAACACTGGTAACATAAAGGAACAGATACCAGAATTTCAAGAAGGAAGTAGTAACTTGTACTAAATGGTACAGAAAAATCAAGTAAGGTAAGCCAGAAAGGCTGCCATTGGATTAGGCCATTAGGATTTGGTCTATGAAAACTGATAAATAGGGGTTGTATTGTGGCTAAATTCAATCCAGAGAGCAGTGATTGATGAGTGACTGGTTTTTAAGACAGTAGAGAGAACAAATATAAATGACTTTTCCAAGGAGGGGAGACCTGATGAGAAAAAGTGAAATAGGATGGTAACAGGAGAAAAACAAAGGATAAAAAAGGATGTTTTAATATCAGAAGTATTTGCTGAAAATAGAGATAGCAGACAAAAAACAAAGACCTTACTATAGCCCTCCTACTAATTTTTCGAGGCTCAGGTGATGAGTCATTCTTTGCAAAGCTGCTAATTATTTCTCTGACTCCTTCTCTGGATAAATTACCTTCTGAGGAAGAGGATAGAAAGTCAGAAACAAAAAAGAGAACAGAAAATATGAACGTAAGACTTAGGAAGGGGGCCATGTGACAGAGTAAAACGAAGAGTGAGTTCAATGAGGGTCGACTCAAACTCATGCGATGGACTCGTGAATTTCCAGGACTTCATTCTTCTCTTCCTTCAAACATCTGTAAATATGTAAGGGATTGCTTCATAGGCCAGTGCATGATGTAATTCCACTTTCAGTTGAAAGAGTCAAAAGGAAATTTTCTTCTTTAAATATGGGCATTTTTGCAAAAGGAGTAGGGATTTATTGAGAACTTCATTCCAGTGGCATAATAGGAGGTTATATACAAAATATAAATGGAAGAAGTTTTTATTTAAGAAGACAATACTACTAATATTAGGAACAAAGAAGCAATCCAAAAAGTGGTTAATATCAACGTTATGGTTTAGATCTATGATGTCCTCCCAAATTCTCATGTGTTCAGGCATTTAGAAAGTGAGGGAACCGTGGAGGGCACTATCTTTATCCACTGCTAAGTCCATAGCAGAATGTGTTGTTAAGAGGTGGAGTCTGGTCAAAAGAGATGTTCACTGGGTGTGTGACCAGAGGCTGTATCTCCCTCCTTGGATTCTCCCTTCTCTTTGTGCTTTCTGGTTACTGTGATGTGACCAGCTGTCCTCTGCTGAGCTTTCCACCTGCCGCGTCTGTCTTGGTGCCAGGCAACCACGGACTGAAACTGCCCAGCCAGAATGAACTTTTACTCCTTTAAGTGGTGGGTGTTGGATGTTTTGTCCCAGCAATGAGAAAAGTGCCTAAGACAATAAGGATATTTAGTAATAATAACAGAATAAGAGCTTGTGATCTTTTTCATCCTAGCTCATGTTAAACATTCACGCTGATGTTCAGATCTTTGTCTAGCACTAGCATGCTAGACAAACTGCATGACCATCAGAACGGCATGCTGACAGCCTCGAGGTCTTCTGCAGCAAAGTCCTAGGACCCGGAGTCTTTGTCATGTGCAGGGTACTGTATACATAATTGGGAAATAAACAGTACCGAAATGGAAATCAGCCGTAACACTACAGGGGCTGATGAGCAAAGTCATCTACAGTCAGGAAAGGGGTACATGCAATTCACTTTCTACTTACAAAAAAGTTCTTCCAGCAAACAGGAAAAAAAACTGTGGCTCTTGTTGTAATCACAAAAGAGCAGAAGTCATAGCTCTTGCTGCTGCCATGAGTAGGGAAAACAACCCAAATTGTAAGCATGGTAAGGGTGTATGGATAAAAACCTTAGAATTTTGACTTTCAATTATTTACCACAAATTATTTGTGCTCTGTGTTAAGTAATACTCATATGAGAACATGCTTAGCTAGTTAAGGAGTGAAGAATACCTAAAGAAAATCCCATGTATTAAAACTGTTATGTTTCTGCAGTTCTGATAAGACTTTATTGATTTCCCAGTAACATAATGTGATTTTTAATGTTGGTTGTTAACTTTATAGCATTGAAGGTTGGCTCAAAAATTGGTAAAGCCCACTTCTCCTGAGTCTGTGAGAGTGTTTTCAGACACAACTGGCCTGTGTGTCAGTGAACTGAGTGCAGAAGACCTGTCCAGAAGCTGGGCGGTGCCACCCAATACGCTGGGGGCCCAGATGGAACAAAAAGCTGGAGAAGGGAGAAGCTGGCACTCGCACTTGGCTCATCTTGAATGGGTGCATTTTTCCTCTGCTGTCATCTGTGCACATCAGATTCCAGGCTGGTCAGACTTTGAAATAGACTTGAGCCTGTGGGTCTCTGGGGGCCTCCCAGGCCTTTGGCCTCTGAGTAACCCTGGGTCACAGGCATCTCTCGTGTCCTGAAGCCTTTGCTTGTTGGACTGAGAAGTTACTGATGCTCTGACTCTCCAGCCAGCAGAAGCCGCTGTGGGACGATTCAGTCTCTGATTACTGTGACCTGATCTATAAATTCATTTTAGGATTATATGTATTCCATTGATTATGTTTTTCTGAAGACCTTTGATGCATAGCAAAACTATAATTAATTCTCACATTTTCATTAGCAATTAATTTTTAACATTGGAATACCATTTATTATACTAACCCAAAGTCCTGAATATAGCCCTGTAGTTACTGAAATCACCATGATGAAACATTTTGAAGAGGTTCCATGCGTCATAGAATACTTTAGAAGGTGTTAGGATGCTGTGCAAGCCTTATTTTTAACAGGACCTTTACTTCATCCAGTTCACATTGCATAGTGCTTGAAGAGGATGGCAGTTATTACACATCCAGAGGGGAGGAGAATGGACCACAGGGCCCTCGGAATACTTTCCTATTACTACTATGACTTCGTAACTCTAAAAATCACTGGGAATTCCCAAGTAACTGAAAAACAGTACACATAAAGAAGGAAAAAATCCGTATCTACACAAAAATACTGCCTTTAGCATAATTTAAAACAGAAAATAAGCATACTTTAAATAACTGTTTTTAAAAAAGAAAATTTATTTAATCTTAGCCATTGTTCTCTTGTTCACACCCTTCTAACCACCTTTGCCAGGTTCTATTCAGAGCTAAGAGAAGAGGCATGGTAATGCAGGGCCCAAGGGCTGGTCTAAAACCACTGTCAGGAACATGAAATCCACCTCCAGTTTGCAATACCAAATCAAAAGTTCAGGTGGACACAAGAAAAGACACATAAAAGTATGTGATTGGAAACGGCTGTCTTCAAACACCTGGTTCCTGAGAAAGCAGAAGGCAGACAGGGAAGAAAAGTGGACGGCAGCGACTGACCCTCTTCAGCCTCCCTCACCACTGGCCCTGCCCATCCGATGGTCACTGGCGAACCTCAGAAGGGAGAAACAGCTATAGCGCTTGGCCCCAGAGGCACTCCTGAAGGAAATAAAAGCTCAAGGAAACCCACAAGTGGAGAATCTTTTCAGCTCAATGCAAGGGAATCAGGCCCTCCCACTGGCTTTCTCTTACATTTAGTGTCAGAGTGGTAAAATATTTGAAAGTGTTTATTTTTCCTTGATCTACTTTTTGTATAAATTCTTCACAGGGGGTTACTATGAGAAACCGCGATGGAGGAAGTTGTTATCGTTAATGGCTCTGAAAGTTGTTAACTTTAATGGATTAGAACTGGATGCGTGTTAAAGTTAGTGATTTCAGGTAGCAGGGGAATTGAGTAAAAGACTTTTTAGGTTCTGGCTGGACTTTCAGAGTTCAAATCACATTAATACCATCTGATCAAATCTACTGAAAGAACAACCCAAGCACAAATACTGTCATTGCCCTTTGGCACCCGGGATTCAATGGAAGGTTGACTCATCGTATCTATGTTTAAATAGGTTTAGACTTGGGTAACTCTGACTCAAATTTAAGTGAATTCTTCCCAATTTCTTGAACATTATATATTTTATTATATTTTCTCCTTAAAAATTAAGTCATTAGCTTTGACAATTACAGAGTACTGCTTTTTATAATTTAAATACCTTCACAGAGCATGGAGAACTTCTATTTTATTGACTCGGTCAAAGAACTATCAAATTACAACACGGTACTTTTGTTTGGAGAACAAATGCTGCCATAAAATTATACAAAATGTACAGTTTCAGTCAAATGCTCAGGTCAAAGTCCACACTGATGTGGTAAATCATTAGCAAAGTTAAAACCTTCAAAGTATTAAAAAAGTTAACAGAATTAAAGAGCCATTTCCTCAGTCATTGCTCTTTTCATCCTTACCATAATCATCATCCTCCTCACCATCACTGTCTTTCTCAAAAGGTGAAAATAACCTAAATCAGCCACATTAAGAGTGCTGCTAGACAAAGACAATGCACCAAAGGCAAGTGCTGTGGCAATAAACACAATGGCTACAGTAAAAATAAGGGTATAGTTGCAAAGACACATGGGATAAAGCGGCTACAATGGTCACTTTAGTAATCTCTGAACAGAATGCTCTTCCAAAAAGAGATGTGGGCATTTCACACAGGGGTACAGGGACTGGCTCTTGTGTCTGCAAAGGACCAAGTGAAGCAGAGACTTGAGCTCACAACTGTACCATCCTCAGCTTCACCTGTATTTACCCAAACCTGTCTGCTCCAAGTCTTAGGGTACCATCCTTTCCTACCAGTATGTATATCGTACTATAAAAAACATCCAATGGAGAGAGCCGAGAAAAGACCACCATGCGGTGTGCTGTGAAATTTACACCTACTAGGCTAGAATCGACAGGTTTGTTGTCACAGCCAAATATCGGACTGGAAAATGGCCTTCTATCTGATCTCTGCACGCTACCCATCCAAGGACTTACAGAATTTTCTTTTCTCTCAAAATGTCATCTACTTACTATTTAAGTATGAGTGGCCATCCTGTCAGGGAAACCACTATCTTGCCATACTATCCACTCAGGAAACTCTGTTTTCCCTTACAAAGTTGACGCAGCCATTCCAGAATCCTTCAGTGAAAAATGAAAGTCAAGCACAGCTGCAGAGCTATGTAACCTGGAAAATCCTGGACAAAGTCACAGGAATTATGCCAACTTTCTATAAACAACATACGGCCAGATGAGCAGAGTTCCACACAGGCACCTTGGTGCTAGATGGAAAAGTGTGTATGCAGAAAGTCCATCTTGCTATGAAACTATAAGAAGGAAGAAAAAAGGGATGTTGAAGTTAGAAACTTCCTGTTTATTCTTCGAAGTCCTGAAACTGTCTGGGCTTACTGTAAATTAACATGCTACTTGTTAACATTTTGCTTTCTCTTCCTTAATACAATTAAATTCCACAAATAATATCCTCTCACAATTTTTACATGCTGTTCCTCTAGGGCAGCGGTGTCAGATCTGCAGTACCTGTGCTGTGGCTGGCTGTTACCACTGAAAGTTCTAAAAGGTTTTGTGTTTAATGAACACATGCAGACAAGGCAGTTTATCTATCAATCTGGTATGTTCTAATCTGCCCTACATACAGTGCCATGTAAAGAGTGCTTTCCAATAACAATTTAGCAAAATCTTTGCTCTATAAAGGATCATTTCAAAAGGTTGTGGATAAAATAATAGCCATTTGTTCTTACCAAGAACTCAGGAAATTTTCAATACTAATACAAGATCCAGATCTGTATTAACTGTAGGATGATCAAAATTTGTAAAATTATTAGGTATTTGAATCTTTGAATATATATTTTACTCACTGTATTTAAGATTATTTAAAATAAGAAGATAAATACATACAATGACCTAATATCTTAATGAAAAGCTTGCCCTGAATTCTTCAAAAAATTAAATGATTAACTCTTCTATTAGTCTTTCACTGATCCTTAATACATTGCCATCCATTGGTAAATAAAAACAGCGTAAGCTTCCTATCCCACAGGTCTAAGTCAAAAGTCCAGAATGTGCCTCATTTTGCTAAGATCAAAGTCTTATCAAGGGTTTTCTACTTTCTGGATCCTCAAGGCTAGTCTGTTTCTTTGCAACATTTAGCTTTAGGACAATCCTGTCATTGTTTGGCTTAGGACACCTTTCTCCACCTTCGAAGACAGCAGCATGGAAATCTCTCTTTCATATTACATTCTCTCTGGCCTTCTGAGACTGTGAAACACTCTTTGCTTCTAGCGACCCAGGTAATTAAACTGGGTCTACCAGGATCAGCCGGGATAAGTGTTTCAGCTCAAGGTCTTTAATGTTACTTGCATCACAAAGTCTGTTTCCTACTGAATGCAGCAGACCCACAGGTCCCTCCCTACATTAGGGCATGGACATCTTTAGGGGAGCTTCTTCTGCCTATTTTATCCTAAGTACCTAGAAAATGTTGCTATTGATAATTACGGTTTCAGTCACTTTTCCATCTCTGGAACAAAATAACATTCATAATTTAAGGAAGACAGGTGGGCTTTGGCTTGTAGTTTCAGCTCATATTCTGCTGGCTCCAAGGTAGAAACAGCATGGTGGAAGGGACTGAGAGAGGAAAAGTGCTCAGCCCACGGCAAGCGGGAATCAAAGAAGAGCCTGGACAAGAATACACTTTTCTGGTGGTACTTTAAGTGACCCTCCTCCCAGCACCACATCCAGCTCCTGAAATTATCAATGGATGAATCCACTGACGAGTGTAGCTCCCCCTTATTCCAGTCACCCTCCAAACAGATGAGACTTTGGGGGAAGCTTTTAGACCTAAACCATAAGAATTATCTACTCATGAAGAAATAAATTTTTGATTTTTTTTTCAAATGAACACAGACATTAAACATCTGTTGCCAATGTAAACCCACCTTGTGTTAGAAATTAGTCGTAACATGAAAGGCATTTTTTATGGGCTGACCTGTGTTCCTCCAAAGTTCTTATGTTGAAGTCCTAACTTCCTGCACCTGAGAATGTGACCATATTTAGGGACAGCATCTTCAGAGAGGTGGTTAAAATAATTAGGTCGCGTGGGTGAGTCCTAATCCATAGTGACTGGTGTGTGTTAAGAGGGAAGATTAGGACACAGAAACATACATGGGATAGATTATGTGAAGAAAAAGAAAAGACGGCCACCTACAGACCAATCCCCAGAAAAATACTTCGCTGACACATTAAACACAGACTTCTAACTTCAAAAATTGGGAAAAAACTAGATTCCTCCTGTTTAAATCACTCAGTCTATGGTACTTTGTTATGGTAGCTCTTGCGAACTAATGTAGCAGTGCTTTGTATAATTATAAATTCTAAAAATGTGAAAATTAAAATGCTTGTACACGAGCCGTTTTCTCTTGATCCAACAAGCACAGGAGTTGACTTGATTCTTTGCATTACTGCTTCACACATGCACAGAAGTCTCTTCAGGGCTGAGAGAGCAAAGAGCTTCATTCAAAGCAGCACCTACCTTACTCCTGGGAGGGCTCCACCCTACCCCAGACGCATGAGCACAGATGGCCTTCCTTCCTTGAGGAACTGCAGAAAGTACAGGTTCCACCAGGACACAAAACATGGGCCTCTTAGCAGCTCCTCTTGAGGCTTCTGTTGTTTTTCTTCTTTATGGTATTGCCTTGAGACTTGAAGGAACATTTACTTTGAAATTTTACTTTGTATTTCCGACATTTAAAGAGCTATTTGACAGATTAGAAAAATTCTTGCAAAAATATGGTATCAAGCCAAGTTAATATCAAGAGAAGAATGATGGGGCTCAGGGTTGCTGCTCCATGGTAGAGCACGTGCTTGGCATGTGTGAAGCCCTGGGTTTAATCCCCAACACTAGGACAAAGCAAAATGAAAGACCAGGACATCATGAAAATAAGATCATAGTTTACACAATGATATAGCCTTATAAACATCCTTGGCAATTTTGTGGTGTAGCAATAACACACTAAGAATTTAATCACTGGTCAGGAAAGATGAAAGTTGTAATACCTCACTTCATTGCTATAGTAATAATGAAATACGTTAATAATAAGAAGAGCTTGGGATGGTGAGGTGACCACCTCATCAACTCTGCCGCAATTAGTTCTGAGACTTAGACCAGCAGTTCAATCTTTCTCCTTCTCAGGAGCCTCTTCTGTATAAAGGATAAATTGTAAATAATCTTGATTTTTCTTTACCACTTTAAAAGGTTTATATTACAGTATTTATATTTGTAATTAGAGACTGTTGTGGTTTGTGTCTAGATGTCCCCCAAAGCCTCATGTGGTCCTATGTGGGGTATTTTCAGAAGTGGCTGGATCTAGAGTGTGTGATTACTAAATTAATCCACTAAGTGGTTTGGCATAGTTCTGCTGGGATCAAGGATGTTATACTAGGATTAAGGGTGGGAGTGCTACCCACTCTTAGGTCAGGTAGCCTGGATAAAATATAAGGGATAGAAAAAGGCCTGCCTACCCCTTGCTTGCTTTCTTGCTTGCCTTGCTGCCTTCTGCCATCTGCGGTGCCACCCTGCCTTGGTTCCAGCCAATCATGGACTGACACCTCTACAAATTGTGTGCTAAATAAACCTTTCTTCCCCTAACTTTGGGAGTCGGGTATTTTGTCTCAGCAATGAGAGAAAAGTAACTAAGACAGAGACGTTATTGAATACTAGTTAGATAATTCATTGAAGGACTTGCTTCTTATATCCTTTATTATATGCAGAGCGCAGGATTGAACTGTAGCCATTTCATTCCCTCCCAGTGAAACACTTCTGATCAGAAAGAAAATTGCACAGTGGGGAAGTTTTATACCTAAGGAGAGGCCTCTCCTTTGAGTGCACTTAGCAGGACTATGGCAATCAGCACATGACTCTGCCACCTTAACCACCCGTTCAGTGATTCCTGTGTGACTGCCATGTACTCATTCATTCATTCATTCATTCATTCTCTCAACTGACATTTACTGAACACTTGTTGTGTATTGACTTCAATAACAGGTGCCCTGGATGGAGAATGAACACCTGGAACATGTTTTTCCTGACAATAAGCAATAACAGAATTGTTGAGAATCAAGGAAGAGAGGAATGATCAATTACGTCACCATGTCAAAACAGCCGATAAACAGCTTCATGGGGTTATCACACAAAACAAAAAATAGCAGTAGAAGAATGGATGGATTTAGCCTTTAAATCTGTTATGCACAAAGGCTAGTTTGTTTAGAAACAGTCCTGAACGCAGAGACTAAATCGCATTCCCGTAGAGACTCACTGTCCTAGGTATGAGAGGAAAAAGATTACTAAGTTTAGGAGCCAAAGAAGATCACATTGAAGATGCAGCGGTGGGCAGAAACCGACCTCTGCTTCCAGTAATAGCATCTTGCATAGAAGGTTTGGGTGGTCTATATTTAATTTAAGAAATAAAATAACTATTTTAATCTTTGAATAAAGGCCGAAACACACAAGATAAAGGAAACAAAAGGAGAGACTTATTTCTCCTGGCAAATTAGAGCTTCACGTAAGGAGCAGAGTTTCACTAGAACTTGACCTGACTAGGTTTTGACAAGTAAAAGAAATTGGATGAATCTATGAAAGTGGGGTGTGGGTGTGTCTGTGTGTGTGTGTAACAGTTCTAGCAACCCAGTGTGAGATTATAGGAGCAGTTCATGGTCTGAGTTCCTGAGTGTGATTCAAGAGGGAGGCAGAATACTAAATTAAAAACATAGTCTTGAGAATTGAATTCAAGATATAATTAATTAAACAATAGATTTAACCTAATAAGAGTTATTGTGAAAATAATATGTAACATTAAAAAATACAGAAAGTAGTCAAAAAGTTTAAGAAATCCAAGGAGCATGTAAAATTTTACTTCAGGAAGGATTTATATATATATATATTTTTTTTTCACTTGTTGGAAAAACAATGATTTACTTAATTTTTAGGTATTGATTAATTCAGTGTAATTATTAATTAGGTAATCAGACTAAGGCAATATTTCACATTATTTCTCATGCTCTTTAAAGAAAATGTTATTGGTAAATTATAACTGTATTTAGCTTAACTTGTTGTGCATAATAATATTTATGTTTTCCATGCTTGATTTGCTCTGATTCAGACTTTTATATAATCAATGTGTGCTTCAATGTCTAGCTCTTGATACTCCAGATTTACTTTACATATGTCTTTACCTTTATTCCTAAATTCTTCCATTAATTCAAAGTAGTTGTTTTTCCACAAACACCCTTTTCTCCTCTGTACCTCAGGGCATCCTTGACCTGGGATACATTTTTCAAATTCTAAATCTCATTATTAAGCTGAATTATTACCTATCTCTTATAATTTTACAAATACATATGCTTAAATATCTAATATTCACTTAAAATTATTAATTCACAGCATTATGATTAGTTTTATTTATTTTCTTTTCAAACAGCTGGGGCTTAAAAGTAATTAATAATTATTGTATAATAATTATCTAATACTGGGATTAGAATTTAACTGTATCAGACAAAAGGTATTATTGACTCAGTAGATCTAATTGTATTAGCCATACTGTTATGGAAAAGAGTACCTCGCTACCTATAAAGATTCAGAATTCCCTGACTCAGTTCATTTGACAATTGATTTCATAGAATTAGTCACAGTCATTTGACATGCATTCAGGAATTATCCTTCTTTCGGAGGTGAGAAAATAATTTCCTTTGTCTTCTGAAAGCTAACTGAAAACCCATTGAGAAAGTCAGTAGGTTTTGACACCTGTTCTATGCTCTCCGTGGACACAAAGCACTTCTTGTTGAAATGCTAATAAAGCAAACAATTTTGTGCATATCATTGCTTGTTAGCACTGTCTTTAAAGTAGCTGTTTTGTTTTACACGAGGCAAATGATTTGCATATCAGTACACAAACTCTGGACTTCTCTCTGAACTTTTAGCAACATAGGAAATAAGTGCAGGAACTCTATAAATATCCATATAGCTTGATAAATCAATATAAGGATGATTTTCTGTTTTACTATAGTTATCAGATTTCCTCTTTGATTAGTATTTGAAAAGTATAAAGCAAAATAAATTCCATCAAAATATTAATGAATCATGCCACACCCTCATGAGGTGTATATGCTGACACAGAGGGACAGAAAGATAATTTTATTAATGAAGGATATAGAATGAATTAGTCAAAAAAAAAGAAATGCAAATTTTCATTTATTTTGGTTATTATTTATCCTGAGATGTATTGCTGACAGAGATCTCACCACTTACTGAAGCAACTGATTCCAAAATTCCAGGGAAAGAATCATAAAATATAAAAATATTCCTCAATATTAACTCATAAGAAGCATTATTAAAACAAACCAAAAATGTATTTGTCCTAGGAGGAAGGATTTAACTCTAATCCTGATTCTACTATAATAGACACGTGACCTGAATCAAATTATTTCTCTCTAAAAGTTAAACCAGGATATTTCTGTGTTCTCCTTTGGACCTAAAATCTTTTCTAGGCTCAAATTCATGAAACTGAAAGTGTAAATAAAGACTAAAATGTATTGTATTGGGAAAGGGAAGAAAATGTCCAAATGGGAAAAGGGAACAAGGGAGGGGGAAAGGAACAGAGGGACAAGAGAAATAAGAAATGGAAGGAAAAAATGGAAACAAAGCTTTTGTAAATAGGGAGGGAGGAGGGGGTGAGGGGAGGGGGATGGGAAAAAAGGAAGCAACAAGGTATATCATGTACAGGTACAAATCCCCTATGATGAATGTTATCACTATGTACATCTAAAATGTACCATTAAAATAAACTTTTTAAAAAATTCATGAACATTCTTAAGTATCACAGTACTTACCCCTCTGTATCAAATACTTCCTTGACTGTGAGATATCTGGAATAAATCCACCTGAGAAATTCTACTGCAACAACCCTCTCTCTTTATACTTCCATCTTTCCAGTTCTCCTGTGACTTCATGCACAATGTTTCTATTCTTTGACTACAAGAAAGCTAATGATTTTTTACTTTTTCATCCCCCTGAACTCTGTGAAATCCTGCTGGCTTTTCTTCCTTACTAGTCCCATTTAGAACATATGACCGATCATCTTTTCCACTTCTTTCCTCTCTTATTTCTCGATTGCCTTCTAATTCTTTTGCATCTTTCTAGCAAAACTCCAACTCAGAATGAAGGTCCAGACCACCACACCCTACCCACATGTGGATGGCTAGGGATGATTGGAGTGCATTCTGCCATCATGCCGATTAATTTCATAAAAATCTGCAGCTTCATTCCAATTTTTTGTTCCGGTAGGCTTGCGTTAGTCAGCTTTCCTGATGAACAAAATACCTGACACCCGAAATGTAAGGGAGAGAGGTTTCAGCCTGTGCTTGCTTGGTTTCAAGGCAGCAACATCATGGTAGAAGAGCGTGGTAGAGCAAACGTGCTCACTTCTGGCAGCTGCGGAACAGAGCAAATTGGAATGAGCCCCAGAGAGGAAGGGGACAGGGAATAGAAATAATACCCAGGGTCACACCTTCATAATCCACCCAGACACACTGAGAAGTGTGTTTTACTAATCCCGTAGGCAGCTCTGAAGCCAAGCGAACTGAAAATCCAGGGTAACTGTAGCAACCTCATTCTTTTCAATCGCATCTTTGAGTAATCCAGGACACAACAGCTGTTTCATGGTTAGCACTTAGAGCCATGCCTACAACTGTCAGCAGAAAACCTGTCTCCTTTGTAAAAAACTCAGGAGACTTTTACTGTCATTTTATATCAGCTATCCAGAGTCCTTCCTGCAAGCTAATTTACATCCACGTGTAGCCTCAGCATTTTCTCAGGTCTTCCTCATAGTCTCCTACTCAGCTGTCTAACCTACTCCGCACTATTAGTTCTAAAACACCATGCCAGCTCCACCTGTCAGTCACTCTTTCGCCTTCATTTTTTACCACTCCTTTCTGTCACCTCTTCTTTCTCCCTAAAGGCCCTTGAGCCTTTCCCTGATAATCCCAACAAGCTGCTGCCCATTTACTGCTACTACTTTCAAATCACATTACTGCAAGTTTTGTTCTTCCATCCTTCACAGCTTAACCTCACATTCAAACATCAATCCCTAGTATTTTGCTTTCTTTCTCTGTGGTACTAAAACACTCTTGTAATTATTGGTGGTCATCTAATAGAGAATTCAATACAAATTTTTATGTTCCACACTTCTTTGATCTTTGGTCAACACACAAAACTGTAGATATTTAACACATACAAAACAATGTGGTAATAAATATACACCTATGAAGCTATCATCATAATCATTGTCATAAATTCACTTTTCGTCTCCTGAAGGTTTTTTTCTCTCTCTTTTTTGTTTTGTTTTCCTTTTGTAATAAAAACACTGAGTATGAGATCTACCCTTCTACCAAAGTTGAAGTGAGAAAGAGTATTATTAACCTTCTGTTTATATTGTAGAGTATATGCCCAGACATTTAGTTGTATGACTTAAACTTTGTACCCTTTCATCCACCCTTTCCAATTTCTCCCCTTTCAGAGTTGAGCGCCACTATTCTTTTTTCTTTCTATGAGTTTAACTACTCTAGATTCCACATATAAGTGAAGTTTTACAGTACCGCACTTTTCTTTTTATGTCTAAATTACTTCACTTAGCACAGCATCCTCTAGGAGCATCCACGTGATTGCAAGTAGCAGATTTCCTGCTTTATTCATTTTTCTATCAATGGATATTAAGATTGCTATTATATATTGGCTATTCTGAATAATGCTTCAATAAACATGACAGTGCAGCTATCTCTTTGAGATCCACATTTCAGTTCTTTTGGATTTATACCCAGCAGTAACATTGCTGGATCAAATGGTAATTCTATTTTTTTTTTTTTTTGAGGAAACTCTCCACTATTGTCCCCATTGTTTGAATCAATTTACTTTCTCACAAATAGTGTATATGAGTTCCTATTTGTCTACAGTTTTATGAATATTGTTATAATAGCATTCTCAAACAGTGTGAGGTGTTATCAATATCCTTATTATATTGATTTGCATATACCTGTAATTAGCCTTATTGAACATCTTTTCATATACCTGTTGGCCTTTGGTACACCTTTTTCATAGAATTATCTATAAAATTCTTTTGCTCATTTTTAATTGAGTTATTTGGAGATTTTATTGTTTGATTTTGTTTGCTATTGAGTTGTAGGATTTGCTTGTGTACTATAGATTTCATTTCTGCCTTTACCAAGTTTCTCTTCTACTTTTGGAAATGCTCTTGAGTTTTTCATTTGACCTTTCTTAAAGCTGTAATGGGCTTCAAATACACACAACATGATAAGGCAGGAGGATCACAAGTTCAAGCTAAGCTTTACCAACTTAGCCACTTAGTGAGAATTTGTTTCAAAATGAAATCAAAAGAGTTGAGGATGTAGCTCAGTGTGAGAGTCCTAGGTGTAATCCTCAGTAACACACACACACACACACACACACACACACACACACACACAAATCATATGTACTATGTTTCTGTCATCTCCTTCTTCTCCAGGTCCTTCTTTTTTCTTCACTTTCCTCTTCTTTTCCTGCTTTCTTTTTCACCTTGAAATTTTATTCTCTTTTACAGGATTTCTCTTTTTCTGTAAATGTTATATTCTTTGTTTCACCTATTGTCTTCACATACTGTCCTGGACCATCATATTTATCTTTATTATTTGAACCATGGCATTCATGTTGAAAATTCTCAAATGTACTTCTCCACCCCAGATGTCTATACCAAGTTTTATATTCAACCCAGTGTACATATATATTTTTTTCCTATACTTCACATAGGCATCAAAATAATCAGATAAAACATTAATTTTTTTTCTTCTTGTCAATTGACTTCTCCTATATCTCTTTCTTTCCCATATAGAAATATAGTATCTCATTTCATAAATATAGTTTAAAATATTTTCCCTTATCTTACCTCTTAAGTATTTTTCTATTTATCTGCTCCTTTCAGTTTCTAAGAGTAAGTTGAATATACAGTACTATCACCTCTCACATTGCGGATTGGTTTCTCTGTCTCTAGTTTTGTTCTCTCAAATCTATCTTTCCATATCTCCTGGATTAAACTGAAAACTAAGTATGCACAAATATTTACCCTAACAATTATCTATACTTATTTTTGTCTGGATACCTAGGAAGGGAATTTTCAAGGAATGCAATTGTGTTTTATTCGTATATAAGTATTTCTAGCAGAGCACCATGCAAATAAGACTGATAGCAAAGCAATGAGTGAAAGAGAAAGCAATGCTATTTATCTTACAAGAATATTTAATTCTCCTTGGGTTGACAGAAAGGATAGAGTTGTAATAAACTCAATTTATTACACTCACTCAATAAATATTTATTAACTACTATCTTATTCTATTCGGGCTGCTATAACAAAATAGCTAAGACTTGAGAATTTATAAACAACCACATTTGTGACTCACAGCTTTAGAAGCTGGGGAGTCCAAGATCAGAGCCCCAGCAGATTTTATGCTTGGCTCGGGCTCTGTTTCAAAGAAGGTATCTTCTTGTGCTTGCTTCTGCAGCACATGTAACAAAGAAGGTATATTCTTGCTGCATTCTCCTACACGAAAGGGACAAGAGAAATTCCTTCAAACTCTTTTATATGGCATTAATGCGGAGTTTTAATCCCAGTCAGAAGGGATATGGCCTCAAGTCATTATTTCCCAAAAGGCCCCAGATTTTAATGCTATCGCATTGAATATTAGGCTCTAATATATGAATTTTTCAGACTGAATGATACCTACACTAGATTATAGCAACTACTTACTCTACCTCAGCCTCTGGTTATGCAACACTGAAGGACTAGATTCATTTATTTGAAATTTAAATTTTTGAAAAAGGATTTAGACAAATACCAGAGAGAAAAAAAATAAGTACCGGAGTATAAGAAATATAATGGAAGGTGGTGCAATTTTAAATATGGTAGACTGGGTAGGTTTGTTTGAAATTTGATTTAAAGAAAAAAAAAAGATGAAGAAATAGGCCAATCTGGGCAAATGTTAGAGAACATGTTATCAGCTGGGAAGACAGAAAATCGTAAGACCCTAAGGATTTTTTGCTGTGGCATTTTTGAGGAAATTTGGTAAGATTGTTGTGGTTGGAGATTTATTGAGTGATTGGAGATGCAAGGCAAAAGTGGCACTGTCTTTATAATAAATTCTGTAGATGTTTAGGATTGATGGGGTGATAGTCAGAAATTGGCTGAGAGGAGCAAAGAGAACACATACCCAAATCAAAGCACAGTGTGTGAGGGCTGAAGGAAACAAAATAGCTTCCCTTGAGAGGCTGTGCAGGAAGCAGCATGGTTAAAGCAGACATTGTTTCATTTAGAATGAGTAGAAGGAAACGTTATAGAAGATAGCATGAAGGTTTTATTTACGATGGATCATAAATTTCAGAGGGCTCAGTGGAGGTGTTTTAGGAATTAGAAAGCACAGAAAACAGGGACATAATAGAGGCTATGAAAAGAGGTAAAGTGATTACAATGTGTGCAGTGAGGGAAAACAGAAGCCTGGAGATCTTAATGGTGACTGACATAAAGAGGTAATGTGCTTAATGAGATTAGTCCAGGCTGGACTCAAAGCAGACAGCGACGGCTAAGCAGGCATTGTTCGGTAGTAGGTCCCCTCTTGCCCCTACTGCGAGAGTTATGGAGACATTAAATCTGCATTGTGTTGGAATTACTCCTCAGGAACCATGATGACAATTCGGCATTGACGATTCTAATTTTTATACAGAAAATTATGCACAGTTTAAGTATAATAAATTGTAAATATCCTTGTGTTCAGCATGAAATTTTGTGAAACATAAAATTTTACTTCAAAATATTCTGTAATTTTTCAGAAATATGAAATACTTTCTCAGTTCAAGTTATCTTTTTTGAACTCTTTCATTACTTTATTAGTATATAGCCTTTTTACAAATAAATGAAATGTTATCAAAAATACAGTGAGTGTTCTTTTAAGTATTACAGTAAAAGACACATTGCCTATTAACACTCGCCCTTGCTTCAAATTCCTTATCATTTTTACCACTTTCTGAAGCAGTCCTGAAAGTCTTCTTTTGTGAGTGTCTTTAGTTGAACTACCACGACTGCCTTGATTTCCTAAATTGATTCGAAAACTGTCATGGCCATTGTACCTTTCACAGTCATCTTGGCTTTATTTTTTTTTTTCTTTTGGCTTTAGAGAAGAGTCAGAAGTAGAATGATATCAGATCCAGGGAATAAGGTGGAGGAGGACACACTAATGTTTTAGGAACCTGCCTTTCATTACACGGCACTTGGCACCAGCATTTACCATATTTTTTTTTTTTATCACGAATTGAAAGACACTCAAGAATGAGGACTCTTAGAACGACTTAAGAAAGTAAAAAGAATGGTGGAATAGTGCTTTACATGAAGGAGAGTATTTTGAGGGGGATTAATGGCAATGTGACTGAAATACTTTTTTAATTTAAACATTCATTGTATATTTCGATCACACTGTCATGTATTTCCAAGTGTCTGCTAGAATTTCTACTCTAAAATTCCTTATTTTAGTTTACATTGTATACTCTGGAGAGAGAAAAAAAAAAAAAAAACCACCACTCTTCACATGTCTGTTATGGTTTAGACCTAAAATGTCACCTAAAGTGTCACGAATTTGAAGGTAGGGCTTTAGAAAGGTCCCTGGAATGTGGGGAACTGTATCAATCAATGGCTTAATCCATTGTGAAGTTCATAGTTGAATGCGCCTTGGGGAGGTGGACCCTGGCCGGAAATGTGTCACCGAGGGCATGACCTAGAAGGACGTGTTCTTTTTCCTGCTCCTTCTCTTCTTTTTCTCTGTTTCTGGTTGCCAAGGAGTGAACAGCTTTCCTCCACCAGGCCCTTCTGCCACAGTGTGTGTGCCTTGGTGCCAATCCAAAATGGACTAAATCTCCCCCAAAACACACGAGCTAAGTTGAGCTCGTGCTCCTTTTGACTTGCAGGTGTCATTATTGTGTATCATGAGGAAAGCTGACCAGAAAACTGACTGCATACAGGCCTTACAAGTAGAAGATGTCAAGACAACTAGCTGTCCAAGAGATGAATGCAATAAATGCCTGAGTGAAAATTAGGAGGAAGGCACAAGGCAATGGGAAGCTGTCAACCTGATGGGCAGATCTGCTGCCTGTAAGGGTGGTGGAAGGAAAGGACTGTAGCGCTACTCTAAATTCGATAAGACTGAAGAGTGGTCCACATACCAAAGTCTCCACCATGGGTGGCCTGCATTTTAAAGAAAGGAGCCTACCTTAGTATATGTGCTGCACACAGTCACTGTCCGGGAGCAGCTGAAGAAATTGTCCCTTTTTGTGGATGCAGTAAAAGACGCAGAGCATAGAAGCTCAAGATGTTAGTTAGTTGTGGTCCCAGGAGTAAGAAATCTGAGATGCGTAGTCTCTCATCTGCCACAGTAATCAGCACACCTTTCCAAGCAAGTTCAGTTGTGTAAAACATAGTACAGTTAAGGATATGTGTTAATGCTCCAAAGACAAGTATTGTGACTAAAAAAAAGAAAAAAAGAAAAAAAAAAGAGTGGCGAGCTGTGGGAATCCAGAAAGCAGCAAGAAGTCACTGAGCAAAGGCTGGTGCTATGGTTTGAACCATGTTATTCAAAATATGTATGTTGAAGCTTTGTCCCATCTTTGCAGAATTTGACTATATATGTATATAGAGTCTTTTGAAAGATAATAAAACGAAAACTTTAAAATGTGTTTCCAAGGGTGGGCCTTAATATAGTCTCATTAGAATTCTTATAGAAATACAGTAGAACCAACAGAGAAACGTGGTTTCTGGGTTTCTGTGTGCACACAACAACTCCAGTGAAAATACCAGCTGGGCAGCCTCAGGAAAAACTAAAACTGAAGGTACTTCTTCTCATCCTGTTGGCTTCCAGAATCATGAGAAAGTAAATTTCATTTTTTGAGCAACCTAATCTTATGGGAGCCCCAATAAAATACAGAAATTATATTCTCTGTGGCGGATATTTTAGCAGTTGGAGCTGCCCAACTGTGGGGTGATTGACTTATAACCTAATATGCCATTGTCCTATTAGGAGCCGGTCGAGTTTTCTGTCACTCTTTTCCTCAGCCAAACTCTCTGAGGAAGACCATGGAAGGGTAACTCTCTGGTCAAGCACATGTCTAAGGTCATGAATCTTCTAAGGAGAGGAAAGCCCAGGAGCAGAGATACTAAGACTAAGAAAGTTTGGCTGCGCTCTTACCAGACATGTACAGGAGGAGTCCTTACCATACGGAAGATACAGGGCTACTGAGCTCGATCAGAGGAGACACCATTAACACAGTACGTCGGCTGTGCTACAGAGGACTCCATTTACCCAGAAGTTTCCATGGGGCTGTAAAACTTGGCTTCTCATTATATGTAAGTGGCTAAATGATCTTTAGCACCCTTTGCTAGTTATATTTTGCAGAGTTCATTTAAAATGAAATTTAATAGGATTAAATGGGTTGGCAATTTATATCATCCTTTTATTTAGAAGTAAAAGTTGTGGAAGAATGTAATTTGTGACATACCTGGAAGCTATGGAGTACACTGTAATATATTCTCCAAAAGAATCTGACTTCAAATTTGCTTAAGAAGTAATACTCTTAATCTTCTACACTTACTAGAGCTGGCATAAATACATGAAAATATACAAAAAAAGTTTTTATAACTAATTTAATAAAAGCAAAAGAGGCTTAGTTTTTTCCTTTTAATGATATAAGCTCTGAACGAGTCAAAATAAGGGCCAAGTTTATTCTTCACATATCAAGCTGAGAATTATCAGAATTAATACCTAAGGTCTTCTTTAAGTACAAATAGATATAGGTCAAAAATAATCAAAGTAATTACTACAATTTTACAAGTTAATGAATTGAGGATGTGTATGTAAAATAATTCATGTAATTTCCCTCAGACTTATAAATTTGTATTATTATAGGGCAGCCACTCAGTCTAGATATGTACAGCAGGAAAAGATTTGATTGTCAATGCCAGTCGAAATCAAACCAATGTCGTAGCATAACTAATTTATTATCAACTAAGGATCTTGTCTCAATGAGTAATTGATTAACCACGTTAGTCATTATGTGGTTACTATTTGAGGAGTAAAAGGCAACTTATCTTACTGAAAGTTGGAAATTAAAGATATTTGGAATATCAGACGTTCTGAAGATGAGACAGACCAAACAGGTTCCCTCTATGTTTAAAAGCCTTTGACTTGTAAATCTTACTTTTTGATAATCCAGTTCTTATGTCGTTATCAATATAATTCAAAGAAAGATGTTCTGTAGAAGCATTAAAATATATTATGGTGTAACTTCTAGATTAGATCACTTATGCTTACTGCCCTTGAGCTGTGTATGGGAGACATTTACTTTAGCTAAGTACAATTCAGTGCTTGCTATCCATATAATTCCCTTGAATGCAGTGGTTAAAATTAGTTCTCCTGTTCAACTCTTTAAGCTTGAATCTCCATTTGACTGTGACTATGCACCACCTAACTACAGACATTCCTTTTTGGACAACCAGGCCATTAAATGAATTGGTAGCTAAATAAAGAATTGTAGATAGTATGTACATTACAATAACCCAAACAAAGAAATAGTCAAAGGAATCTCCAAATTGGTGACTTTGCTTTTATTTGGATAATTATTGCATGCAGGATTGTGATATAAAACAGAACATACAACTATAGTACTGTACACTACAATCAGCAAAAATTACACTAATGTAAAAATGAGGTACACTGTAGAAGAAAAAGACCTTGAGGCCCTATAAACAAGATATACAAGAGTGTACAGGAACAAAAGACAGGTCATAAGTATGAGCAGCAGGTAGTAAATTTGAACAGCACGCCTCTGTCTTAAATCGACTCAGTCCTTACACAGTTAGGTCGTTAAATGAAGAATATCTGTATTCCATGCCTCATTTATCATATCTATGAAATTTGAGAAATAACAGTACTTTCTTTAAAGGATTATTATAAAGACTAGAGGAGATAATGCAGGTAAATCCTTTAGAGGAGGGCATGGCCATAGTGTCTGATACATATTGCCTATTCATGTTGAGTTACAGAAACATCCAGAGTAACTGAGTGCAATGATGGGTGTGCTGGGATGTTTGGTACATACCATAGCAAAGCTCAGGGGCACAGTCTCTAGTTTTCAAGTTAGTTCAGACACTGATTCAGACCCAAGAGTGCCACAAAACTTGCTGAGGCTCAGAGCCGCCTTATGATTGTGTCCTCCATACGTTTGCAGCTACAAGGGCTTGTGAATTTCGTGGAGCTTTCAGAATCCTTTCACAGAACCCCTGACCCAGCTGTCTTGCTCCCCTATTGGTTGTTTACTAACTTTTGACCGTGTACCCTTGAGATTCTATGCTATTAATTTTCTACTATGACAATATGGAGTAAATGCATTAAGTCATTTCCCTGCTAAAAAACTTCCTTATTTTCTTTATTATAAGACAATAGCCAAATGACTTAGCAAGACATACAGGTACTTTTCCAACCTCATCTGTTTCATATTACATTTTCCCAGAATCACTCTATAGCATCCTTCTTCCATATTCTCCAGCTACAGTTTGGATCAAATAAGTCATGTGAGCAGCTTTACAACATCTTCTTCTGGGACCTGCCAGTGGCCACATAAGTGGGCCCAGAAGTGAATTCTTCTCTAAAGGAGCCCCAGATGGCTTCAGTCTGCAAGAGAGAGCTTAGAAAAAATACAGCATGTATTCGCTATTTTAAGTTGCTATTTTTGGGTATTTCTTCTAGTGCAATAGATAACTAATGCACTAACAAAAAATAGTTGACAAAGTAGGATAGCATGAAAAACTATTTTAATTTCCTACTGAAAATGAAAACTTGGTCATCAGCATTGCGATAGTCACAGTTCGAAGGAAACTACTTATGTCAGAAGAGGAAAACACACTGATGTAAGAAGTTAATGGTTGAAATTGGCATATATGAGAACCAGGACAGGAGCGAATGTAAGAGAGGTGATCACAAGCTCATCAGCTATTACTGAGACCTCTTGCCGTGCTACATGTACGTTCATAGTCCTTTTAATGAACAGTAAGATATTCTTGTAAATAAAATAAATATTAATAAATAAAATTAATAAATGTTGTAAAAGATAATAAATACTAATAATAGGATTCACACAAGTTCAATTATATGTATTCCAAGAAATAACCCCTTTGCCAAGCAGAAAAAGACTGTAAATTTGTAAATTACATCTGTTTTTAAATTGAATGAGAGATGTAAATGTTATATTGTTTGAATACTCTCCAATGATATTTTCTGGAGTTTTCAAACATTGGATTATTCACTAATTATTTTATGTAAATACTTTAACAAAAGATTTGTAGAAACAAGGTGGCAATGTCAAATAATAATTTGATATGAAAGCAGAAATTTACATAAAATCTATTTAGTAAGAACAATACAAATTTTAATAGTAAAATCAAAAAAAGGCAAAATAGTTTCTTTGTTAAAAAGTAAATGACCACAAATGACCCTCACATAGAGACCCTGTGACTCACTGTACAATTCAACCAAGAGAATACTAACATAAAAGAAAATTTCCTGCATCTGGATTATTTAACATGAAACAAAAATTGAAACAATCATATAACGTTTATATATTTTGAAATTTCAAATCCAAAGTAATTGTAAAATCTAAATATTTGCTGTATTCTCTTTAAATTTTAAGATAATTTTATTTAGTATTTCTTTTGTGTTAATATTTTCTTTACTCTTTCCTATTATCAAGTATACTTATCAAGTAGAAATAATTTTGATTTAATTTGTAATGGATTTACATTAGGCTAAAATAAAATTTATTTAATCAAACATTTATTTAGTTATTAATTTGAGGCTATTTGGTAGATATAGCTAAAATATACAATCAACTGACTGTAAGTAAAGAAAGTCACTCTCAGTAATGTGATTCAATCTCATATAATTTAAATACCTTGAGTAAAACTTAGGTTTCCTAAAAAGAAATTCAAACTCAGCATCAAAACACTGTTTCTTCCATCCTACAGCCTGCTGGAAAGAGTTCAGATTTGCCAGTCCTCATAACTGTACTAGTCAATTTATTGATTTTTGGGGTTTTTTTAAAATTTTTTTTATTTTTACCAAGAACATGTATTGGTACATTGTATACATAATAATCATAATCAACATGGTTATTTTGTACCTGTACATGATACATCTTGGTTTTCCCCCCTCTTCCCCCCTTCCCCTCCCCTCTCTTCCATTCACCCACCCCTCCCTATTTGCAACAAATGTAGTTACACTTTACCATTTTTTCCCCTTTCATCTTACTTTTCTTTTAACCTTCTTCTTTATCCTCCTTTTCCCTATATAGTTCTCTCTTTTGAATACTGTCTCTCTCTTTTTTTTTTTAATAAAGTATCTATTCTACCCCTTTGTCCTTATTTACACTTATGGTTTCTCATAGCAGAGAAACAATTCGATGTGTACTAATAAGTGTCTGATTTATTTCACTTAATAGTATGTTCTCAAGGAACATCCATTTACATACAAATGACTCTAGTTTATCCTTTCTTATGGCGGTGTAGCACTCCATTGTGTAGAAAAC
>PVJO010009140.1:44384-71149 GCA_004026905.1 Hystrix cristata
TTCCAAGACTTAGCTATTACAAATTGTGCTGCTATGAACATGGTTGTGCATATATCACTGTGATATGATGATTTTAATTCTTCTGGGAAGATACCCAGCAGAGGAATAGCTGGGTCAAATGGAACCTCTAGTTGTAGTTTTCTGAGGAATCTCCACACTGATTTCCACAGTGGTTGGACCAGTCTACATTCCCACCAACGGTGGAGGAGGGTTCCTTTTTCCCCACAGCCCCACCAGCACTTGTTTAGGTAGGAAGAACCAACATAGTGAAAATGGCCATACTTCCTAAATTACTATACAGATTTAATGCAATTCCAATCAAAATTCCATTAACATACTTCACAGAATTAGAAAAGGCAATCATGAAATTTATCTGGAACCAGAAGAGACCAAGAATAGCAAAAACAATTCTGGGCAACAGGAATAAGGCAAGGGGGCACCTCAGTCCCCGACTTGAAATTGTATTATAAAGCTTCTGTGATAAAAACAGCATGGTACTGGCATGAAGACAGACCCGAGGACTAATGGAACAGGCTAGAAGATGCAGAAATAACTCCAAACACACTCAAATATCTCATCTTCGACAAAGGAGCCAAACACCCTCACTGGAAGAAAGATAGCCTCTTTAATAAATGGTGCTGGAAAAACTGGCTTACCACATGCCAAAAACTAAAACTAGATACATGTCTCTCACCATGTACTAAACTAAGACAGAAGTGGATCAAAGATCTAAACATAAAAACAGAAACAATAAATCTCCTGGAGAATAAAATAGGAAGAACTCTCGAAGACATAGGGGTTGGAAAAAAATTTATGAATAAAACTCAGACTGCACAGAAAACAATTCAAAAAAAATGATGCTTGGGACCACATCCTTTTGTTTTGTTTTGTTTTGATTTTTGAGACAAGATGTCATTATGTAGTATAGACTGGCCTAGGACTCACAGTCCTCCTGCCTCCACATCCCAACTGCTGGGATTTCAAATCTGTGCCAACATGTCTGGTTTAAATTAATTGACTCTTAATAAGTGTGCATACGTATGTAAACACACCACACACACACACACATATGCACATGTTGGTTTTCTATGTCTGGCGAGCCTTGATATGACTGATATGCTATTGATGAATATGGTCTTACTACAAAATTTGTTCATAATGACTCTAAAAAGCTTTGAATGGATCTTTAAACAAAAAACTTGATTTATTGTTTATTCCTACAGTAATTTAGTCTTGAGGATAAAGTCGTGTTAGAAATTGGAAAATATGAGTAAGCATTTAAGAACTAATTATGGAATGGAATGGAAACTAAACAAATTAAACTCAGCAGACAGTGTGGCTGAATGATTTATTCCAGTGGCTTCTGACTGTGGGAGACACAGGGCCGCCCATGGCCCTCCGATGAGGAATAGGTTTAAACCATTGAGGGACGCCTCTTCTCTCTATACCCAGCACCCAATCTGCAGCTAGCCTTCCCATTTGGATTAAATATCAGCTGTCCATATGCAATTTCATTTTAACATAGGATCTCCCTGATAAAGTTTGTAAAATATAGCCAAGTAGGTTGCAGTTAGCATAGATAAGAGACACATAGACAATAGAAGCAAGGAAGCGGATATTGCTTACGTATTTTACTTCTTGAATTTTAGGTATTTTTGGTGGAAAAAAAAAGAAAAAGCACATCTTATTTTAAATAGAAAAGTTGTCTTAAATCAGAAGCTTCTTTAGATTTCTTTTGTAATGTGATGTTAGCTCAAAGACAAAAATCAAAATTAATTTTATGAAAAGAAAAAATGATCATTTTAGTAATAAATCGATATAAATGAACATAGAATTATTATTATTTACTGCTCTCTTGTAGTAATTAAGAATCCAATAGAGTCAGTGTTCATCATAACCTTCACAGTATTCTGCCTCCAAGTTAAGATTCTGTCAGATTTTTCCACTATAATGAAATCTGTTTGAGGATTTATAATTTCATTTCAAGTCTTCCTGCAGAGTGACACTTGGTAGACAGACACTGCCTGGGAGATGGTCTCTCCACTTTAAATTCAAAGGAATATGACAAGTACGCCTTTCACTAATACATGTATAGTTCATCTTCTCATTTAATAGAATATTATGTTTATTTTTCATAATTCAGCATCTGATTTAATACTAGGACTCTTTATAAAATCTGAGCTCACGAATGCAGCAAGTCTAATTTGAAGTAGTCTTTATTCAAACATCATCACAATAATGCAACCAGGCTTGACTTTTTCATACACTCAAACCTTAAATTTCTAAATAATTTAATGTAACCTTAATTCTTAGAGAATGGAGAAATTTCCTGAGGCTGAGCCAGCTAAAGTCACTTGGCATTTGTGCTATTTTTGGAGGTAATAAGCTATTCCCTACTTGTTCAGTGTCACAGACCTGGTGTTTACACCATATTATAGAACCTGATGACAGACAGCATTGCTCCAGCTGACAATGTGACCTTTCTTTCCCTTAGTGATTCCATACAAAGCAAGCACTTTCTTTTCACTCTTTCTGCTCTTTCCCTCCTCATAGTTTCAATCATAGATTTTGTACAATTAATGAATTAAATGAGATTAAACATCAGAGCCACAAGTGCAAATTAATGATATTTATATGGTTACGTGGCTGCCTAAATGATGGATTTCCTTTCCTAATGCCTGAATTTTATTAACTTGGTTTAATCACACCAGGATGAGTATAACAATAGTCAATAACAAGAGGTGTATCTGAATTTAAATTTGTGCCAAAACAGTATGTACTATGGCAAAATTATTTGACTTGTCCAACTTTCAGTTCGCTCATCTGTAAACTAAGGATAATAAAATTCACTTCGGATAGTATTTTTATGATATTATAAATTGTTTGGCACCTTCCAGCACTCAGCAAATTGAGGTTGTAAGACTAAACATACGGAACAATTTTTAAGAAAAATAATATTAATGAAGACTTCAATTTTGTTAAGTCAATACTTGCTAAGAGATTTAACAGCCTAAATGCTTCATGCTACAGATACCACTGTTGTAGGATGGAGAGGGGGCAATAACCAAAGTGAATTGAAATTTTGCAAAATGGAGAATTCATTGACTTTGTGGTCCCTACACACTTTTATCACTCCCTAGGTGGGTACTGTATGCTGAAGCCTGCATTCATCAGGTCCGAGTCAGAGTCTAAAGAGATGAAAGGGAAAAGCATTGTTGTTGGTCCCAATTTTTAAACACACACACACACACACACACACACACACACACACACACACACACAAAAAAAAGAAAAAAATCTTTGAAAAAATAGCTCAGATCAATAAAGAAAATAAAATGTATAGTTTCTCCATGCAACATAAAATAGTAAAATAATCACAGTTCTAGTATCGAACACACCTGGACTTAAATTTCAACTCTGCAGTACTTTTTTCCTTTTTCTTTTTTTTTTTTTAATTTTAGTCGTACATTTTAGATATGCATAATGATAATACTCATCATGGGAAATTTATACCTGTACATGATACATCTTGTTGCTTCTTTTTTTTTCCCATTCCCCTCCCCTCCCTTCACCTCCTCTTCCCTCCTTATTTACAAAAGCTTTGAATCCATTTTTTCTTTTTATTCTTTTTTCTTGTCTCTCTGTTCCCCCCCATTGCCCCCCTTCCCATTTTAATAATTGTGTCTCTTCCATCATTACAGCAATTACTTTACAAGGGACTAACTTGACAAATCAAAAAGTCACCAGCGTTTGTGAGGATGGTGGACCATGGGACAATATTTCCTCAAATGGTGAACCTCATCCTAATTGTATACATTTGTTGGATATAGTGCTTTCACGTGCTGTAATAGCGCCACAGGAATTACTTTCACCTGGTTTTACTCACCATATCAATGCTAAAAAACACTTTGTGGAACAGCAAGACACACTATTTCAGGACAGGTTCAGAATCCATTACAAACAATTTAAACTGGAAAAAAATGAAATAAACCTTAAATTCTGATTTATACTTTCCCATAGCTTGTGAGCTTCAGAGTAATGCAGCTCGACTATCTGTCTGCATCCTGTTTTTAAAAGCCTTTGTGCTCAGTGGTTTGGATGCCCTCTTTCCTGCCCAGGATGAAGTAAGGCAGTATATCCTGATGGATTATGAGCAGCCTTCACTTTTCACCTGAGAACAGAACAACGTTGAGGCAAAAATCGTCACAGGATGTTTTGCTCTCTGACATACATACAACAATTTTTAAAAATCTCATGTTTATTATATACCAGATATTTTTAAGTAAAGTGAACTCAGTAATAACATTACAGTTATAAACATTTCAATCTAAGAGCAACATGGCTTTATATTTTATTACTGATCAGATTAAGGGCATTAAAAATTTAAAGGCCACTGAAAGGATAAGGCAAAGGTGGTTAAAATAGTTTTTTGAACTTAGTTCATGTTTATAGCATGTAATGTTTATATCCATTGAGGATATTAGGATGCTATAAATGGCTTATGAAAGGGGATAAAAGGAAACTAGCGGAGCTGGGAGGGAGTGAGGAGGAAAGGAGGAGGTGACTAAAATAGAAACACGGTGTACCATGTACATGTACCCACCCCCCATGATTGTAAAATGCCTGTACTGCAAACATGCACTAATTTAAAAAATAGTTTCTCCCTACAGAATTTATGAGTTTTAAGTAAAATGAACAGAAATACACCAATAATTATAAATTGAGTTTCTTCCAAGTGGAAGGCATTATGCTAGGTATGATTTTTTAAAAAGCTAATATGCTGCATAGGTCTTTAGCAAACAAAAGTTTCTAATTTAACAATTACTTTTTTACAACAAATGCCACTTTTAGTGCTATTCTTTTATCTGGAAAGGATACAAACAATAATATTAAAAGCATACAAAATTACATTTAGGAGGAATAGGCTAAAGAGATCTATTATGCTGTACTGTAAGCCTAGCTAATTACAATATACTGTGTTCTTGAAAAACGGTAAGAGCGGGTGTGAACTCTTCTCCCCACAAAGAAAAAAAAATTCTAAATCTCTGATGTAATGCATATGTTCTTTAGCAGGATTTAACTTCCACAAATTATATATGCATCAAAACACATGATGAATACGTACAATTTATTTGTCAATTTAAAAATAAAGAAAAAAGTGACTGGTCACTTTTTACATTCTTTATATAAGGACAACTTGTATGAGGAGAAATTAGTTATTCTTATAATTAAGTTTTCTAAATGATACTTTATTATAAATATTTCAAACATGGGAAGCTAAATTCAATGCAAGCAATAATGCAAAGAATACTTCGAACCAAATACCTGGAGATTTCATTATCTGCTTTGTGCATATCCCCAGCTAAATGCATCTTTTATACAGAACAGTTTATTAGGAGCAGACAAACAAATGCTATTTGCCAGGCAGGGAAAATCATTCAGCAACTTCAGAGACTGCATTGTTTTCCCCTGTGCGGTACAGAAAAGAGTTTTGTAGGTTATCAAACAGAACTCCATGCTCTCAGATCACTCCTTCGTTCATATGTAATGCCATAAGGTCAACTTCCATGTTGTTCTTGAGAAATATGTCAATATACCATGATTCATATGAAATTGAGGGAAGCAGAAATTTCTATTAATGAACGTACAATGAGTTGGCTTTGTTTCTAGTTGG
The DNA here is from genome assembly GCA_004026905.1 of Hystrix cristata. Lineage (NCBI taxonomy): Eukaryota > Metazoa > Chordata > Mammalia > Rodentia > Hystricidae > Hystrix > Hystrix cristata. The sequence continues at coordinate 50,059 of PVJO010009140.1, forward strand.
TAGCAGTGGTTGTATAATTTTGAAAAGGGGGAAGAAATGAGAAATAAAAGATAGTAACTTTATCTAAGTATTGAAAATTCAAAAAACATTCATGTATTTGATCAGACTTCATGATTTTAAAACAGGAGAAGAAAGCAAAGAAAAAATTGATAGTCGTTGATTAACCACTCCAGAATGGAAAATTATATAGAACTAAATGTATAACCAAAATTTTACATGATAAAGAACAGCTATTTCAATGACTCACCATTCGACTTCCTATCAAATATAAAGCAAACTCACTTTAAAAAGAAGAATTAGAAATCTTTACTTATACCATTATTTAACGATATTTTCTAAATATAGTTCAAAGCAATGAGATAATGAAAACAAATATTTATGTTACAAATGAATAGAAAAGAATATTCACACATTTTATGGGGACATATAAAACATGCCACAGAATCAAGGGAAATATTCTTCATATTTTTTTAAATGTACAGGAAATGAACAACAAAAAATGACATGAATAAATGGATATGAACAGAACAAAAATGTCTATTGATAATAGGTTCTACTGCTAACGTAGGCCAAGTATAATAGTCATATGTTTTCATGTAATAACCAATATGAAGCAAATGTATAGATCCTCAAATTCTCAGAGGTATTAAAAATATTGATATACTTTAATAATAATTGGACATCTTAATATTTAATTTTTCTTGATATAATTACTTATATACAGAAGTATATAACATACAGAAAATGTAAGATATAGAGCAGATGTTTTTAAGAGTGGTCAATGGATCCTGAAATAAAGGAATCTATGGTTTTCTTTTAGAAGCATCAGGAACTTTGATTTTATAAAATATTTTGCATGGATATTTTATGTCTTTGACAGAAGAGTATCCGTCATCGGTGTAGTATGAAAATCAAAAAGTGTTAACAGTACAAAGTATCTAAAGTCATCAGTGACTACATAGATCAGCCCTCTCCTTGGGCACCCAATGTCATCAGTGTTAAGATACACATGCACATGTGTACATATACCCAGGCACATCTATGTATGCACATGTTCATATACACAAATATATATATTACATATATTATATATAATATATATTTCTCCATGACTTACCATGAAGAGAAAATAAACATTTACATATGATGTTTGAGGGTAACATAAATTTGAAGGTCATGCTCAATATACAAGTAACACATATCACAGTGATCTTGACCTAAATTCATACTCTACTATAGACATTTAATAAGCCAAATTATCTGGTCACAACTTAACAATAGCATAAATTAAAAACAAAGGGATAACTTCTAAACTCTAAACATGTGAGAAATTTAATATACTACTTAAAAATTCTTATGTTAAATCAGTCACAAAGAAATAATGAAATGCATAGTAATAATATTTATTAAAACTTATGCTACTGTCTCAGCTGTCCTCAACACAACATTCAAATCTTTAAAAGCATTTGTTGCTAAGAATAAATGAAACTAATGCATTTAACTCAAGAATTGAGAAAACTTTAGAAAGCAGAGATAAGAATAATAATAAAAAATGTGGTTTTTCTATACAATAGAGTACTACACTGCCATAAAAAAGGATAAACTAGATTCATTCATATGTAAATGGATGTTCCTTGATTATCACTATATTGATTATCACTATTTTTCAAAAACAGTAAAAAATAAGATAAGGCTCTAAGTAGGAACAATTATCCACCAACTACTCCCAAAGAACTTTAACCAAGGACTCCATTAGGTAGAAGTCCTACTCTAACACAAAGAGTATTTTGGCATTATTTATATCACTATAGAAAAAAGAAAATATTACCATAGATACAATTATCCTAAATAAATTACTAGCATATGTAATCCACACGACTAATAGAGCATCACATAGAAAACTTTATTAAGATTACAAGATTTGCTTAATATCGAGAAACTATTACCCTCATTAATTTTAAACTTAACAAAGTCAGATGATTTATTTCAATAGATATTGAAAAGTAATCTGATGAAAATAATCAATCCTTTAATATTAAAATATCTTAATGAACTAGAAAAAGATATCATTTTTCCTACTTTCATCAAGAATATTTCTGTAAGACAGATAGCAAGCTTCTCTTTTTAAGATGAGGACATCAGTGACTACAGTTGTTAGTCAACATTCACCTAAAAGTCTAATATCTCTGTGAAATATATAAATATTAAAAAGTAAAATTAATGATTATTTTTTATTATATGTTTCTATATAGATGGCCAAAAAGATTTTCCTTAGGATATCATAAGAAAATTTATTAAGGTAGTGTGCTACCCAACAAAAAATAAAAATACTTTATCAAATAAAATTTTACCAGATTGAAACACATGGAAATAAATGAAATACACATTGGCAAATACTTGCTGATATGCTCACTTGTGAGTAAATGTAAAAGGAGGTATGAAAAATAAATGTGAAGGAAATGACAAAAATCTCTTTGCAGAATAGAAAACAAGTTCCAGTAAATAGAGAATGCAGTCACCAATTTACCATTGTTTGACTTAATATTTTGATTTTGGAAAAGTAGCTATAGTGACTTGCATTCATTAGAAACTACACTTCAAATCTTGCATTTGATCTTTTATTAAGTTAGAGATATGTGGGGTGCTGCTCTCTCGTATTGCTGGTCAGCAGCAGCAAACTGCAGCTCCTAGTCAGCCTTGCAACAGAGGGGTAGACCAGATACCCACAGCGTGTGCTGTGCTGTTCAGTTTGTGTTCAGTGGTTTCGACCTGTTAAACTGACTCATGAGATCAGCAGAAGTAACCCCATGCATCTACTGGAATCCTGGGAAGAAAGATTCAAATTAGAAAATCAGTTACATCATCTTTCAACCTAGTGGGTTTTAGAAATCAAAGTAAAGAGATAATATTTATAATTACACTAATAATTGTTAGATAACAGAGAGGAAAAAAACAGGGAAACTCATGCTTCCACAACTTATTAGGTTATACCATCACATAAGAATGAAGCATCTACATAATTTATTTGAAGTTTATTGACATTTGTGTATACTGCATTTATTTATTTCTTGAATCATGTATGTGTGTTAGTGTATACTCATAGACATTTGTTTTATACCTTGAATTGTAATCCATTGCAGCTTTATTTTATCACTCGAGTATTCCAGTTTTTTCACTTGGATCCCTTGTCTCTTTGGCATATCTCCATTTATGACTGTGCTTTGCTTTCAGTAATTCTTTGTGTTATGGAACAACAAAATGCATGAGGCTGATCTTGTGTGTTTTACCCAAGTCCTAAAATCTGGCATTTCTCCAAGAAGCACTTATTTCTTTATTTGAAAATGGTAATGGAAAGCAAGACTTGAGCATGAGTTGTGCTCACTTCTCATGGGTTGTCTTTCATCTAGTCCCACTCTGGTAACAGATCAAGGAAATACAAGAATACAAAAATATGCTAAATTTCTGTTTTCTTTTGTATATTATTTGGGATTTTTTGGTACAGATACACTTTCTACACTTTGTGTTCAAATAAAACTAGTATTTCTTCTTTAAACTCTTTATATTTTTAAATTTATTTTTCTTTCAACTCTCACAACTCTTTTTTTCCATTGGTGTATTCTGAAATTAACGAAGTACTCAGTGTAGCCAGATTAATAACTGCCAGGCTTGCAAACCTTTTTTAGTCACTGAATTCTCCACCTCAGCCATACTTTTGCCGCATTCTCTGATTTTGATATTTAATTTATTTTCATTTTATCATCTATTAGCTTATCAATTATGCTCCTTTTAAAAAAATTGTAGGGACAAGACAAAAAAGAATAGAAGGAAAAACTAGAAATAAAGCATTTGTAAATAAGGAGGGAGGAGGGTTTGAAGGGAGGGGAGGAGAATGGGAAAATAAGAAGCAGAGAGATATATCATGTACTGGTACAAATTCCCTATGATGAATGTTATTGCTATCTATATCTAAAATGTACCATTATAATATTTTTTTAAAACTGAGTGATTTCTTTAGAATTTACAATATAGAGTTTTTAACCCACCTATTTTTACCTTCAAATATTACTGCAGTATACCTGTTCAAGTGTAATCCACATACCTTCTAATAGAGTATTCTAATTCTTTCCTCCCATTTCTTATATTATTGACATCCATCTCACATATCCATATAATGTAATCACATTGTTATTACTTTAACAAACATCAGTGTTTTAGACTAAATTAAATAAGAAAACTATTTTATTTCCACGCCGTTTATTCCTCATCAGATGCTCTCCTTTATATACATTAAGGTTTGCAGGATAATTAACTGGTCTGCTGAATTTAACATTTGTTGCATAATCGGTTTGCTAGTGCTGAATTCTCTGTTTTTATTTACCTGAGAAAATGTTTGTCTTTCACTTTGTGGAAAAATATAGCTGGGGAAAGATTTCTAGACTGATTTTTTTTTCTTTGAAAACTAATTTTTCACACAAATCTCTTCTCAAGAAAAGTGTACTGAAGATTCCATACATGCTTTTTTATAGGTAACCTATACAGTCATTCAGTCTCACTGACAGAGTCAGAAACTTGAGGACAAATTTCGTCCTTCCCTTCCGATGGGCTAGCAGCACTTGCCTATTAATACTTCATCAGATATTTATTAAAGGTCTGCTCTTCGTCTGTCACATTTTTATATGGAGATAATTAAAGCTGTTTGATTCAGATAATTTCTATTGCTTCCAGTTTACTGCTTTGGAATACGCAGACTTCCCACTCCAGGAATTGTTGCTACATTGCTGCTTTAATGATTCTACTCTAAACAAATACAGTTCTTCAAATAAAGTTCTTCATTTTAACCAATTAAAAATGTTTTATTCAAAGATGTCAGAGTGTTTAAGAACTAAACAGTCTGGGGTGAAACATTGCTCAGCCACTGAGTTCATCCTGGACAAACTAGTAAACTCTCTACTGTTTCCTCATCTGTGAATGGTGGGACAAGAGCAGCCATCACAAAGTAGTTGGGGGGATTAAAGCCACTGGCAAAGTTTTAAACACTAGAATAGCATCAGATTATTTGACTATTTGACATCGGACTATTTGACAGCATTGGACTATTTGAATAGGAGTTTATTATTTTAAAAACGATTATGATTTATGACCCCAAGTTCAACATCTTACGTAGTTTTTGTTTTCTTCATAGAGTTTAATTGGGAGAATAAAAATTTCATAGTGAATAAGAGCACTATCTTCATTAATATTTTCATTACACTTGCATCAAATATCAGAAAGCCTAAAAAAAATCAGAAAGCCTAAAAAAAACCAGAAAGCCTAAAAAAATATTTTTAAAGTAAAATATTCGTTCTTATTATTTCTAATACTCGAAGTATTCATTTTGTGATTTTAAGCTCCTTTATGATAATGTGTTTGAGCAAAAGAGTATGAATGTATTCCAAAATACCAAGAAAAGATTCCAATAACATTATCTCTTCATCTTCTGCCCTACTCAAAAGATTAAAATGCGCTCTGAGAGTTTGCCTGTTCACATATATTGAAAGGCTGCAGAGAGGAAGCAAGAAAAACAGAAAGTGAATATAAACGACCCATCGTAGAGACTATAAATACTCCTTTAGCTCCTGAAGGCTCTGTTTGGGGTTTAGTCTCTTTTTTGGTTTCCCATGATTGCTTCCGTACCATTAGCAGTGAGTCTATTCGAATAAAAATAAAAAGTAGCACTTAAAAATGCTCTTTGGCACTTCAAAAGGCCATATATTAGAGAGCTAATTGGTATAGCTTTTACAACTTTCACATTGATTTTTTCCATTGATTTTTTTTCTCTCCTTTGAGCTGTCTTTTTATCCTGCTCCTGCTAAGAATTCCACATCCCAGTCCTCAGGGAGTAGATTTACATGCAAGGGGGACAGTCAGGACAAATGAGGAGCATCCTAAGAACTTCTGTTTGGTTCTGCCTTCGTGTGTGTCTTTCAGGGAGGGGAACGTGTATACTTGTACTAGACATTTGGGATATGTGGAATTTTCTCCTTTGTAGACCTAGATATCTTCATGAAAATGAAGGAGTGCAAATTAGCCTAATAGCACTGAATTTCCATTTTGAAGAAAAACAGTCCTCCCTCTAAAAAAAAAATTGAGTTTTGGCATTTGTTTTTGAAGGCTGATTTCTTTCTATAGACAGAGCCATGAACTAAACAAGGAATGTATTTTAACACTCAGAAATTCTACCATTATGGTTATCATCAGAAAACAAAATATATTGGGTGTCTCATTAGTCTAATATATTGAATGTCTTGCTTTAGTGTAATTATTCCTAGTAAGTTATAAATGATTGTTATAATACGGGGTATAATTTAAGATACACACTGAAGAAGTTACTCCACACAACTTGAAGAACACATGTCAGCAACATTGTGAGAATATAGAAATACTTTGGACATATAAATATGTACTACTCTTCTTAATAGTGATTTTCAAGGTCTCTCCGGTTTCCTTCACCTTCCACATCATCTTCTTTCCCCATTATTTTTGTTCTACTTAATGATTTTCATATCCAGCAAAGGTAATCCAGGCATGAAATAAGAGAGGGCTAGTACACATAGGGAAAATAGATGTGACAAAGAGATATGTAAAAGGAAATCAACTGATTATGGAGGGAGAGCAAGACTGAGGTACCAAAGAGAGATCGAGGCACGAATGCAGCATGGTAGAGGCTCCATCTGCAAAGTGGCGAAATTCTTGATGAAAGCTTGGTAGTAAATATCGTGAGCTCAGTTTGGAAAATGGTGATCTGGAGGTATCCTGCAGACAGCTGAGGAAAGATGTCAAGCATACAGGTGGATTTGTGAGGGCTGAACCTAGAAGGGAGCCCACAACTGGAAATAGCATTCCTCAGCTTTCGGCACTGCTAGACAAGTCCTTCCAAAAAGAGGCTGACAAGGAAAAGGTCAGAGTTTAGAACAAGCCCATGAGAGACTTTAACGATGAAGGATAGAATAAAAAGCTGGTAAGGGACATCAAAGGGCACTATGAGAGTGAGATACAGTGTGATTCGAACTGCTTTCATGTTTTCCTTCTGCTGTTTTCCTTTCCCTTTCATCTGTAGTGTCATTGTGCATTTAATAGTTAAACTTTGTGTCAAAAAAGGTATCACTTAAAATTTCTTATGGTTTCTTTTTTCTCTAATTTCTTCTTTTTATCTCACTCATGAGGATGTAATATCTTTATCTAAACTTATTGAATATTTTTAAACAGTATGTTTTACTTAAAATATATTCTCCACCCGGCAAACCTTGTTTGCTTTTTGTTTCTTTCATCATAGAATCATTTTCAAAAATGATGATTTCTGGCTGCCTGTACACATATAAGAACATGAGCCTGAAGAAATAATCTGAAGTTCCACATAGACCAGCTTCGTAGACTGGTCACACCCATGTTAAAAGAAGGAAGTCGTTTCTTCTGAGAGCCAAAAATAATGCCTCAGACTCTGGGAGATTTGGGTAGGTGGGAGTACCAGCTCTATGTCTGATTTTTGGAATTCATCCTTTTTCTAACTGTGCTTGGAGTCAATAGAGAATTTTCCTGATTCTCACTCTTACAACCTTCTGCAGCCACCTGAGCTCATCATTTATCACATGGTTGATTCTCCTCTGACTTCTTCGTACGTAGTTCTGAAACATTTCATCTACTATTATCTTTGATCTCATTTTTTCTCTATTTTGCAGATGTTTTGGTAGCAAGAAGATGTAAATGTACATTGTCTATGCAGCTTGTTTAGCCTGTTTTGTCTTTTTCTCTGTTTGAATGAGTACACTGTGTCTCCCAAGTCTAACATATTCTGTGGTTTATAAAAGGCAACCACTAAACACAACTCAAAATGAATAGAATTCATGGCGGTTTGGATAAAATAATTTTCTTTGGTGAAAATATATCCACATTGTTATGAACATTGTAATTACACCATATGCCTATGTTTATTGGTCAGTAATTTTCTGGCCTCTTGAAACAGCAGCAGTAAACAATTTTTTATTAATAATCTGACAATACATATATCTTGTAGGAAATTCTGTGGTTCACTACAAGTTCTTCCCTGAACCCATACAGAATGCTAAGTGGAAAATAGTTTGTTTTTTCCTATAATAGTAAACAGAAATGAAGACCAATTTTATCCATTCTATATAGTACAAAGAAACTGTGAAGGAAAAATTTTTAAATGTACCTAAAATAGAATTATCAGTATAAAGCAAAATTATGTGACAGTGACATGTAGGGGAAAAAAGGAAAATGATTATGTCACACAATTACATTATTTTTGAATGGGAAAGAGTTCTAATCACTGTTTCATGGGTGAGAAAAAAAATCAGGCCCAAACACATTGCAGATATGTGTGTCTACAGTATACATACAAACATAAACACACACATACACATACACACACTAGTGCCAGTATTACTTTAGAAAAACTTATATTTTAAATCCCTGTGAAGGTCTTTTAAATATCTTGCCCACATTTGAAAAGATATTGGCTTCATGACTCTGCCATTCTACCTGAATTAAATGAATAAATTAGGCTTTGGATAGTTTTTTTTGTTGTTTTTTTTTGTTTTTTTGTTTTTTTTTTCCCATCACACCTTTGCATGGTTGGCTCACTGTTACGACAGCCTTTTTGAAAGATTCTGATTTCATTTATATGTTATTGTTCAGATACTGTTACTGGTGCCATTTGATGCACTTACAGCCTCACATTTCTTTTCAATCTCATCTAATTCAATTGAGATATGAGTTCAGTGTCTTAATTGTCAATCTTCCTTTTTTTTCTGTAGGAGATATTTTCTGTTGGCCAGTAGACATTATAAGCACAATTATTTTCGCTATGTCTCCCAAAGAAATGTTTAACAAATCATTGGAAATGTATAACATTCCATATGATAAATGAAGAAAATTTCTGGTAAACTTGAAAAAAAAAAACTCCTCATATTTACATTTTTACATGTAGTAATATGTTCCAAGCACAGACTAGTTAAGAGAAATAAAGATAAGAAGCTTGCATGTTATTTTTAAGGGCTTCGGCAAGCTTTTGGACAGAAGCTGTTATATTGAAATTGCAGTTTCGCTAATCATTTTAAAACATGTCTCAAAGGGAAGAAAAATGAGATAGCCTTGCAAGTTAAATTCACCATCTATTCTCAGAGGAAATCAGCTCATCTCTGTCCAATTATTTGAACTTCTTGGTGAATAGGTGAGACAATGCTTTACATCAAAGAGTTTGAAAGGATTATGTTTACACTTCTGCCAAAATATTTAAAGATTCTTATATCTAATATACAATAAAATTATCTTACCTAATATTAACTGGAAACATGTTAATTAAAAAGATAAGCAATAATATTACAACTCAATTTGAGAGTGAAATAATTGATATGTGATTATTGGATATGAATTACTGTATAAAATTCATATAAATATAACGTATACTGTATTCATATTCATATTCATATACTGTATAAAATTCATATATAATATTTGAAGAAACTACATAAATAAACATGTGTAAATATTTCAAAGACAATGTTTGAAAGATAACTTTTCACCTCCACAAAGTTATTTAAAATATCACCTATAATTTCAATAAAAGCTGCTTATTCACTAGTGAAAAGCAAGAAGAGAACACAGAAATTACCTGTCATCTCAGCTAGCACTTTTTTTTGTTAAACACTGGGGATCAAACTAGTATTTTGCATTGAGCTACATCCCTACACCTCTATTTATTTATTTTGAGACAGAGCCTCATTAAGTCCCTGCATCATCTGGGCTGGTCTGACAAGCCAGTTCTGCCATTACCAGTCCATGCTGCACTCTAATACCTTGATATAATATGAGCATCTCCACTTTTATAACCCTCTCTCTATTAGAAAAAGCAGAGAACTTATGTGCATCAAAGTTACTGATATTATATTTTAGGACCCTATTTTATACATTAATTTGTACTCTCCTTTAATGAAGGAAATAAATGTTTTCTCATGAAAGTAAATAATTCTTACAACATCTTTCTCAGTACTTTGTTGCTTAAATATGCCACAATTCTCCAATCTTTGGGGATATATTAAAAATATTGTTGTACTTATAGGCAAACAGCATGTTCATTACAAATAATTTTAATCTCTTCATAAAATGGTTCCCTGAAGGATCTCAAAATAGGAAGCTTTTTAGTATTGTTTTTAATATTTGGAGATTATTCAAACAGTAGTAAATAATTAAAATAAATCAAGCTGTGTTATTGTAAATATTTACTCAGATTAGTAACTAAGTCAGTTTGGATACAGCTTTTCTAAATTATTGATGCTTCTTTGCTCTTAAGGCAGAAAATAAACTCAGTGAAATTTTGATTTCTTGAAAATTACACCAAGGATGAAATCAGGAAACCTATGTTTTCCATCCTAATGCCCTGAGCTATTACAGTCTTATCTGCATTTTGGAAAAATAATTAGTCTTATTTTTCACAAGAAAACAAACATGGAGATAAAAAAGAAACTTTTTTGGACCTAGAGACAATTCTCTAGCTTCATGTTCAGTTTTATACTGAGAAGAGTCCAGAAATCTTCAATAAGCACATTATTTGGCAACAATGCTGCACAAATGATTCATTTCCTCAGAGAAAAGTTTCACTTTGTATAACAGAAAGCCTGAAAGCAATCATCCTCTTTAGTGGGAAATTGTACACAGAAGTGTTTGAAAGGGCAGGGAGTCTTTGGTTATGCTCTGTGGAGTAGAAATTGCCTTTCATTTAAAAAATAGATCTTTCTCAGGGAACTCTGTTCCTCTTTCTGCTGAATAAAACAGCTTGAATTTCTGATGAGCATCCTTTAGAGTACATTTCTCTTCTGTTGACACTGAGATTCATGGGAATACTTGCCATTAACACAAATGGGAGTTAAACATATCAATTGCTTCATGTGAAGATTAAAATGCTCCTCTTCATTTGAACCCAATACATTATTGGTAATTACATTATGTGTCAATAATAATTACTCTTATTCCATTTAACACTGCTGCTTAGAAACAGACATCTTATTGCACCACGAGGGTCATAAAAACGGCATGAACGACATAGAGACATTTCCTTCCAGAGGTTTGCAGGGCTTAACCTAATGACAGTAGGATTTATTAAAATCATTTTTGTTGATATTACTTGTATCTATTGCCAGCAGATATAAAACAGAATAAAATATTTATTACTTCTATATAAAATGACATATTTACAAGCTTCATACTTTTCTCCAGACATAAATTTCATCTAATATGCACCAAAAATTACTTAGAGAAGATAAAAGGATATTCTAAAATAAAGTCTATTAAAATACTTTTTTTTTTTTTTTTGGTTCCTGGGATTGACTCAGGGCCTTGTGTTTGTGAAGCAAGCACTCTAACCCCTGAGCTAAAACCCCAGCCCTAAAATTAATTTTTTTAAAATAACACTGATCTAAGAATTTTTCCTATTAATTTTTTCATCAAGTTATAATGCTAACAATACCTGATAATGATCATTTAATCATTTTAGACAGATTTTCTTAAAATAGTAAATTATACACTAATTCTATATATATATATATACTATGTCTATGGACATTTTCTAAAATGTCCCTTTTATGTGCATATCTTCATTATGAATCATTTTAAAAAGTATAATTTATTATCCTCATTTTATTGGCTCTATGACATCATCTATCTTGACAAATAATTGTATTGTGTACCATTAATGGAAAATTTGCTGTCTCTAAATTATTACAAAATGCTACCTTATCACTTACTATACACTAATGGAACATGAATTTAGATTTATTTACACATTTTATTATCTATAGTGCCAGAATTTATATAATATGGAATCTAAGTGAATTTATTAAATATTGTAATATACTTTTCTTCTAATTAAAACTTTGCACGATCAGTTTTTGACACAGAGTCACTGAAGTTTTTTTCTACCTTACAATATCTATTTTCTGCAATTTAGAACATTAACGAGGTAGTTTTTCCTAAAAGAATGCTCCATTATCATCTCCAGTATTTTCTTCCAAGCAATGGATACACATTTTGAAAGTTTGTACATAGGTCTTCCTTGATCTCATGAAACTTCATAGGAGGATCCAACAACTTCTGTGGTGCGTATAAATTCTTCATTTGTTCTAAAATTATTTATGATTTGGAATGTCATTGAGTTGTCATCATCAAATCTTATTAACTGAACCAAGAAATGATTTAGTTTGTCTTAGACAATGTTACAGTTTGTTTCTAGTGTCCCCCAAAAGCCTCATGCAGTCATACGTGGGGCTTTTTCAGAGGCCGCTGGATCTAGAGTGTGTGATGCTGGGATTAAGGGTGTGTGATTACAAAAGCATTCCACTGATTGGTTTGGCACCGCCCTAATCCTGGCAGCCTGGATAAGATATAAGCAGCAGAAAGAAACTGCTTGGGCCCTTTTTGCTTTCCTTGCTGCCTTCTGCCTGTCAGCTGTGCCACCCTGCTTTCAATCTAGCTCACTATGGACTGAAATCTCTACAAACTGTGAGCCAAATAAATCTTTCCTCCCTTAACTTTGGGTGTTGGGTATTTTGTCTCAGCAATGAGAGAAAAGTAACTAAGACAGACAATGAAAATCGTGGCAAGTGAACAATGCTAATTTAAAACACAGAGTAAAATCCATATTATGAGAAATACCCACATAATGAAACAACATAATGTCAATATAAATGAAAAAGTTTGTGTTTTAGAATCAATGATATGTAGTAGCCTTAATCAAAAACATGAAATTTTAATATTTCTTTATTATTTCTTCCAAAAGCATTAGATTTGAGAATCAATAATAAATGCTTTAATGATAGTTCCAGTGAAGTAACACTGATGATTACTGTGTGTTGCCTAATATTTGTATCCATCACTGAATTATGTAGAAGTGTTAGCATTTAAATCATGATATCTCCACACAGAAAGAGATGATCAAAAAATAATATTTATTTGGGGGTCAAATGAAATATCATTTTTTAAAAAATTTTCTTTTAATGGTACATTTTAGATATACATAGTAGTAACATTCATCATAGGGAATTTGTACCTGTACATGACATATCTTGTTGCTTCTTTTTTTCCCATTCCCTCCCCTCACCCCCTCCTCCCTCCCTATTTACAAAAGATTTGTTTCCATTTTTTCCTTCCATCTCTTATTTCTCTTGTCGCTCTGTTCCTTTCTCCCTCCCTTGTTCCCTTTCCCATTTGGACATTTTCTTCCCTTTCCCAATATAATACATTTTAGTCTTTATATACACTTCAATTTCTCACACCAGGGAAACTATGCGGTATTTAAACATGTGTGTCCGATTTATTTCACTTAGGAGTATGGTCTCAAGATGCATCCATTTACTCAGGAATATCTCAAGCTTATCATTCTTTATTTTCAGAAAATTGTGGTAAAATACACATGAAGTTTTCCATCATAACCATTTTTAAGTGTTATACTTCAGGGGAAGTAAATACGTTCATATGTTTTTGCAACATCACTTCTATCAACAAAACTGTTTTAGTCTTGCAAATCTGTTATTTCTTTAAACAATCTCTTTGTTAAAAGTTCACAACGTACCGTCCAAGCTTTCCTCTAAAAGTTGGAAGTTTTCAGTAGATTCCAGAATTCCAGAACAGATTCTGCCCATGACATTATTATCTGAGTGAAGAGACTGGTTTCTAGAGCTTCCTACTTTGTCATCCACTCGGAATCATCAAAAAGTCTGGGGAGTATTTTCCCTTCTTAATTCATCATAGAAAACAAGAGAATCTTGAAGTTTCTGTAAAAAATGTCTTTAATAATAGGTATAAGCCAGGATCAGTGGTGCACTCCTGTAATCTCGGCACTCTGGATACAGCACCCAGGAGGATTGCAAGTTCTTGCCCAGCCTGGGCCAATTAGTGAGATTTTTGTCTCAAAATTTAACACAATGCATTAATTAGTTATTAATTAATTAATTAATTTTTAAAAGGGCTGGGGATGCATGTCAGTGCAAAATCCTGGGTTCAATTTCTAGGATGGAAGAAAAGAAGGAAAGACATGAGGGAAGAAGGACAATTTATAGGGAGCATGTCTTATATATCTTTTTGAGTATCTGCTACCTCACACAGTTTCTGATGAAAGGAACACTCAGAAAATGTGTTCTTTTGTATACAATCCAATTTTTATTTAAGAAAGTAGGTGAGGAAAAGTATTTAGAGCCAATCGAAGGTGAATTATAAATTAATATTGAATTGAATATCTATTAAAACATCCCATTTATTTCACAATAATAGTGAAAGTAGTATTTTCAGATCCTAATTATGTAATTTCATTTGCTATTTTGTTTCAATAGTATGTATATCTTCAACGACTCATACTTCACCTTCCCTTGACTCCTATTTTGCACAGTGGCCCTACACATATTGCTGATATCAACTTGGTGATAAGAATCAAATATTTGTAAGTAGTGACATTGAATAAAAACTTACATCTAGAAGTTTTTGGTGGAGTTTTTGGGGTCTTCTATGGAGAGTATCATGTCATCTGCAAATAATGATAATTTAACTTCTTCCTTTCCTGTCCTTATTCATTTTATTTCTGTCTCTTGTCTAATTGCTCTGGCTAATGTTTCCAGAACTATACTAAATAGGAGTGGCAAGAGTGGACATCCTTGTCTTGTTCCAGATTTTAGAGTGAAAGTTTCTAGTTTTTGACCATTCAGTACAATGTTGGCTGTTGGTTTGTCATAGATGTCTTTTATCCAATTGAGATAAAGACCATCTATTCCAATTTTCTCCAGGGTTTTTATCATGAATGGGTGTTGGACTTTGTTAAATGCTTTTTCTGTGTCTATTGAGATGATTAAATGGTTTTTGTCCTTGGCTCTGTTAATATGGTACATCACATTTTCGATTAGTGTATGTTCAAATGGGAAGATGAAAAAGGGAGGGGAGAAGGAGAAAATAACAGACGGACAAGAAAAAAAGAATCGAAGGAAAAAAAATTGAAGCAAAGCTTTTGTAAAGAAGGAGGGAAGAAGGGATCAAAGGGAAGGGAGCAGAATGGGGAAAAAAAGGCAGCAAGATATACCATGTACAGGTACAAATTCCCCATGATGAATGTTATTATTATGTATATCTAAAATAAATTTTTTTAAAAAACTTAAAAAAATTAAAACTTCAAAACTGAATCAGAATTCTAACAAATCTTACAGATGTTACAAAAACAAGAAGATTAATTAACAACTCTAGGCCAACGCTTTTAAATTTTAGATGATATGGGAAGTTTATTATAAATATAAAAATGTAAAAATACTTTTAGCAAAAAGGAAATAGAAACATTTTGACCCAATATCTATTAAAGACATTTAATCTGTGATAAAATATTTTCATCAGAGAAATTACCAGTTATATATGGTTTTATCAGTAATTCTTGTAATTCTTTAAGAAATGATTTCATATAAACCATCAGTAAACAAAAGTGAAAGCAATTTTCTTCTTTTGTTAATTAAGCATAAACCCAATAGCAAAGTGTAAAATAATAAGAAAAGTAAATTATAGAACACTCCATCACATGAATACTTGCTGAATTAAATTTAAAAATTATGAAAGAAAAGTCATGATAAGAAGAATTCATACATTACTATGAAGCTAAACTTATTTCCGGAATGAAAGATTTGTAGACTAATATTTTGAATTATAACTGACCATATTATTAAAAATAGAGTAGAAAAACCAAATAACTCTATAAAAGAAAAGGCACTTGATGAAATTCAGCATAGATACAAAATAAAAACTCTCATAGGACTAAGAACAGAAGAAAATTTCCTTAGTATTTATTGAAGTACATATATAAAAAGTAATTACAGAAGACAAAATGTTTAATGATGAAATACCGAAAGAATTCTCCTTATGATTAATAACACAAATATATCCTTTTAATACTTTTATTCAACATTAGTCTGAACATTTCTGCTAGTAAAATAAGATAGAAAACATAAGATTAAGAAATAAATGTACCTCATTTTCTACATATGTTCTATATGCAAAAAAAATTCAACAGTCTAATGACATGTTATTTGATATATTACTTACAAGTAATCATCCAAGTGGTTGAATACAAGACGCTATTTATACATTTTGGTATACTAACAATAAGCACATTAAAAATGAAATTTAAAGCAGGGGGGTGGTTCAAGCCTGTAGTTTAAGCTACTCGTAAGGCTGAGAAGGAGTTCAAGTTCAAGTTCGAGCCCAGAAAACTTGGCAAGATCTGAACTTAAAAAAAAAAAAAAGGAAAACTTAAAAATACTACTTATACCAAGTACTTAGGAATAAATATAACAAGTGGTCTGTAATGAAATTTTTAAAATTATGAAGACAAAGAATGTTTGAATCAACTGACACACTGATGCTTAAGGACAGGGCTATTCAGAATTATAAAAATGTCCATTCTCTCTCAATATATACACAAATTCCATTCAGTACCACATAAAATCTCAGCAGCTTTTTTTCTATTTTAAAAATTGACATGTCAAATCTAAATTTTAAGGAAAATTCTGAAGACTAAGAATGCATAAGGTAAATTTGAGAAAGAATATACAATAGTTGATATTGAAAACTATTACAATTTTAAAACCATTATAAGAAAGATAAAGTGTAAAATAAAAAAAGCTTGTATTAAAACTAAGAGACTATCTCAATTAAAACAAACCACTAAGATTTACAATAATTATACACAACAAAGGATTAATATTTAGTATATTTTAGGAATTCAAAATTACTACCAAAACAGCAGAAAACACAAATGATAAATACCACTTCACAGAAATGAACACCCAAAAGGTCGATAAATACATGAAAGTCTGCTCAATTTTATTAGTAAACAGGGAAATTTGCATTAAAATCAAATTAATTGCTCTATGTCCCCCACCAAACTGCTTAAATGACAGGCAATACCAAATACTGAGAAGAAAATTGAAAACTATACGTGCTATACAACCATGAGGAGATGTAAATTGGTCAACGATTTTGGAAAACTGGAATTGTCTACACGAGCTTAACCAACTTAAACAATATGACCTGCCGATTTCACTTCTATACATAGTATCAAAGCATGCACACAGATTAACCATAAAATATGAGGAAGACTGGCAGATATGCAAATCATAAAAGGCAAAGATAAAACTTATGCATGCACACAGTAACAATAAATTCAAATATATATTGGGATATATCCATACAAGAGTCCTAATGAGACATTTCTGAAGTTCAAGACTTACTATTGTGGTCAACTGGAGCAGGAACGAACGCCCAGCTGAAGTGAGTTGGTGTGGTTCTGGGTGTGGAAGAGCCACCTGTGGTTTATTGCCGACACAACATAAAAGAGAACAGAAGCAGAGGATAGGGGCTGGCTGTCTCCCAGGAGAAGCTCCCTTGAGGCTGGTTTCCCTGAATGAACTCAGCTGTTCTTGCAGGAGGAGCTCTGGGCCTTGCTGCCATCGGGGATGGCTGCTGTTTGCTTCGGGGGAGCTCTGGTCTTCATCTCTGTTGTGAGTTTCCTGCCCTGGCTCCAGTATAAATTTTTTCAGCCTTTCAGTGAAGACACGGATGTACACGGGACATTGCCGTGGGCTCCCAACCCTCACATGAATCTTTCAAGTCTCCAGTGCATAGATATTCTACACTCTTCCTGCATTTGGCTTGTGTGTGCAAATGTTGTAATTTGCAAATGTCCTGTATTAAATCTGCTCTCTTGCAAACCACTGACTCTAGAAAAGTAACTAATACAGAGGAACTTTGATAATGATGAGTGTGTACAATAACCTGGAACACTGTTTGTTTCCTAAATATAAATCTATACTCACTGAGTGAAAGAAAACAGGTAGCCATGAATACATACAATGTGGTTCTAGTTCTATAAAGTTCAGACATTAAAGAAAACGTGTCATCATGTTAGAAGTCAAGGAACCATCGCCTTGGGAAGAATGTAGTGCCTGAGCACAACGAACGATGGCTCTTCTTGATGCAGGTGTGCTTATGCAGACGCACTTGTTTTGCAAACTCGCTGATTACAGAATTATAATTCTCTAATACACATTAGTGATTATGAAAAGAAAGTTTTATGAAAATACCTGTTCAACCAGTTCAATGGAGTCTAAAGGGATGTTGTGTAATCAAAGAAAATCTGTCTCTGTCTGTCTCTGTCTCTGCCTCTCTCTCTCTCTCAAATTACATTCATTTAATAGCATGATTTGGAAAATTGTTGTTCTATAAATCCATACAAAACAGCTAGAAAGGTAGCCATGGTGAGGCAAACTTCTAAGATACTACAAAATTATTTACTCTGGCCTTTGTGTCAACATGGATTCTGCAATGTTTCTGCCAATAAGTGTTTCCTAATGATTTGAGGATTACTTCTGTCCTAATGAGACATTTCTGAAGTTCAAAGTAGGAAGTAAAACATACTTGAGAAAATAAATAATATATAATAAACACTAGTAATAGTTTTTCCAGTCTTTTAATAAAGAGAAAGAACCAAATATTTGACTCAGTTTGAATAATAGCAAATTCTTCTCTAGTGATGAAAATACTCACATTTTCCAAATTAGAGAATCTGCTTGCAATTGGCTATTATGCATACATTTTTAATCCATTTGCTTGGCTCCCTGTTTTATGCTGAGCCTATTTCAAAGCAGTCTTTTCATGTGTTTTATTTTAAATTGACAAATAATTTGGCATATAATTATCATGTAGAACATGATGTTTTGAAGTATATATACTTTGTGGAATGGCTAAATAGGACTATTAACATATCAGTTTTCTCAGATAACTAGATAGTTATCATTTTTGAGGTGAGACCACTTTACATTTGCTCTCTGGATATTATTATGAACATAATGTTATTAACTATAGTCACCATGTTGTACAATATCTCTTGAGCTTATTCTTCCTGTCTAACTGAAATTTTGTAAACTTTGATCCACATCTCCCACCTTCTTTTTCTACTATCACCTGAGCACCTTGAGGATAAATACCATTCCACTCTCTACTTCTTTGAATTCAACTTTTTCAAAATCTATGTACAAGTGAGATCAGCCAGTGTTTGTCTTTCTATGCCTGACTCATTCCACAGTATTTTCTTCAGATGATACAAAGTTTGTTTGAGATTCTATTATGACAGACTTTGGTTATAAGTCCTTGGATGAAGCCCAAACTGTCTGTTTTACTTGGTCAAATACCATAGTTCAGAAACATATTCACAGTATCACTATGTATTTACTTCTACCACCAGCTTCGCTTATGAGTGGATTTTACTAGCTGAACTCTGAAAACAAACCTTTTTACATATCGTAATGTCTTTATTATGCTAGAGTATTAAGAATAAAAATGTATATCCACTTGTGGTTGTAATTATTATTTTTATGTTGTGGGCACGTTTGATAAATTCTTGCTTTTATTATTTTATTTGTAATCAGAGTTCATAATGATTTTCCTTAGCATCATATAGGTAGAGTTCACACCCCTCAGACCTGCTCTTCACACTGTGTACAGATAACCTACAGCCTGGAAGCCCCCAGGTCAGGTCATAAGTCTGTTCTCTGAAAAAGTAGACATGCAGAACTGAATCAAGAATTTTTTTAGCTTTACTGTTTTCCAGCATCCCACCCACCTCTTCCTTAGCATCCACGAGTAGCAGATTTGACTGCTTCTTACTTTATTGCTTTCTTGCTTTTCTCAGAAGGTGGGGTACAGGAGGGATTAGGGGAAATGAATGATTCAAATTAAAAAAACCCTAAAGAACTAGGGTTCTTTTGGAAGGGGCACATGAGTTATAACACACTTTTTGAGCATTTAGAAGTGAGAAAGAGAAACAAAAGAAAACAAAACATGGCTGAAATAAAGCACACTAGCTGGATGGGAGGGTAGGAGACCAGAGGAATGGATGGAGTCTTTCTTCCAGATAATAATAATTCCTTTCCTTGGTATATGAGGCCTCCCACAGCTGTGCCCTTGCTTCCCTCTTAGACCTCTTTCAATATTCTTACACTTTTTTATGCCTAGATTGTGATCTCCCACTGTGAGTACAAAACTATTTGTTGTGACTTGTGTCTCAATGCCCCCACTCCAAGTCTCATGTGCCCAAGAGGTGGGGCTTTTCAGAGGTGACTGGATCTAGGGCCGTGAATATGGATTAAGGGTGTGATAACTGGATTAGTCCTCTGATTGGTTTAGCATTGTTCTGAGTGTGGGTGATGGGAAGCCCCATCCTGAGTGAGAGTGTCACCAATCAATAGGTTTGTAGCCTGGGTGGAATATAATGGGACAGAAAGAAGGCAGGCTGGCTCCTGCTGCTTCGCTCCTTGCTGCTTCCTGCCTGTTCTGCCCTGCTGTCCTGCTGTGGAGCCAGGTGACTACAGACTGAAACCTCTACAAATTGTGAGATAAAATAAGCACTTCCTCCTGTAGCTTGAGATTGTCGGGTATTTTGTTGCGGCAATGAGAAAAGTAACCAAGACAGCTATAGATAGAAATAGGTATGTTTTATTCATTGTTCTTGGCTCCTAACTCCTTCCCCAAAGCAGGCTATAGAAACTAGATTTTTTTCTTTCCTCAGATGTGCCATGGAAACTCTAATCTTCTGCCTTTTTGTACTGGAGCTGGCCATTAAGACATTCACCAAACTGCCTGGTTTGGTATTAGATCCTGAGGCTTCTCCTCATTCACATGGGTCCTGCCCCAGTCTCGCAGAAAGTGATGCTGCTCAAATGGCCGAGAAGATTCTGAATAGACGAGCCTTAGCTGCGTTCCCTTGCCCCACTTAATAACGATCATGTGTATGCAAAAGGAAGTCTCTGTAAAAAGCAACCCAGAAGAATTAAAATCATCATATCACAGTGATATATGCACAACCATGTTCATAGCAGCACAATTTGTAATAGCTAAGTCTTGGAAACAACCTAAATGCCCAACAACTGATGAATGGCTAAAAAAAGATGTGGTTTTTCTACACAATGGAGTACTACACCGCCATAAAAAAGGATAAACTAGAGTCATTTGTATGTAA